>JAEIFU010000844.1:0-94319 GCA_018904235.1 Lordiphosa stackelbergi
TTGATTCCTGGTAGCGGTAGTACAGTCAAGACTTAGCTTATTCCAATTTGGGTCCTTAGCAACTTTGAAAATTTTGGTGTTTTTTGCTTTAATGGAGAAGAGTCTTTTCCAACCCAATAAAAATATAAAATCTTGATCAGCATTGACAGCCAAGTGAACATAGCCATGTCATTTTATTTTTTCTTTCTTGTCAATTATTTTATTGCTCCGAAATATCTTAAACATATTTTTCGTGACCAGTTGGGCTTTCGACCAAACAATGTGCTGTGATTTTGGTTTGGTGCATGGTAAATCAATCGGTTGGTAACTCAATGAGTCAATACTTAGTTGATAAGAACCGAACCGAACCATTTTATTTTTCAGTTTTTGGTTCCGGTTCAGTATTTTTTAAAACACACCGGTTCAGTTTACGGTTCTGATAACGGCCCGCCAAAAGCAGTTCGGTTCGGTTCAAAACCGGTTCGATTCAGAACCGGTTTGCATCCCTGAATTTTTTAAACAAAGTTTTTGTAAGTCAATATCTATGTTGGTCGAAATACTAAGGTATTATGTGATAATGATTTTATCTTCATGGGAAAATTTAGATTGGTAATTGCCTTTTCTAAGGAACTATCGAAATAACCATATTGTAGTTCAATTGAACCTGTTGTTTCTAAAATTTGGCGATGTGCAGTGAATTTATGTTTAATTTCAATTTACTGGGGAGTAATGATTTCGCAAATGACTTCCAGTTTAGGAAAATCGATATGCCCCATTTCGATTCAGTCAATGGATGGTTGGACATAGATTCAATTTTGCTATGTACGGAGTCTCAAAAGACTATGATAAGTAAATATTATTAAAGAGCTAAGCATAAATATACCCACGCTCACCCCATAAAAAAAAAAAAAACAAAGAAATTTCTTGTACAGCTTTCGTAAACACTTAAAATTGTAGCAGGCATATTTTCGAGAATAAAATCGAGTAATAATTTTCCGTATTCAAAGTGTTCGCTTTCTAATGCATCGATACTGGCACATATGACTTTAAGCTCTTCTTACTTTCTTTTCGATGTGTTAAAAAACGCCACTTGCTCTCATCCTTGTCATTGATGTGCATCTGAAATTCGTCTGTATTCATGCTATCGTTGTTGTTTTCTTTGATAAACTTAATATTTTCGCACTTAGTGTCTGTACCGAAGTTACAGTAGATTATATTAATAGTGCGTTTCTACTACAGCCGAGTTAGAGTTCGCGTCCATTTATCGAAGAACGCGAGTCCAACTCCATACAAAAAAATTTCAGCTGTTGACCGAGGGGGTGGTGCGGGGGTAGGGAAAAAAGTCGAGTCCACTTTGGACGCTGGTTCTGCCAACTCGTTTTTTTCATATTTATACGATGAATATCGATAGATATTGATATCGATAAGACTTTTGACAACAAAATAAGCTGTCACAACAATTGGCGGTAAAGAAATGAAAGGTAAGATGTTTTTATTTTGTTGATTTATTTATATTAAAAAGGCGTTCCCTTTACAGAATTAAAAAAAAATGGATTGGACCCTAGACGCGAAGTTGTTCCTTCTGGACTTATGGGAGGAAAACATCAACGGGCTTCGTGGGCCCAACCTGACAAACAAATTGTTCAATGTGTTATTAATTGATAATGTCCTTTGTAGAAAGGAGCAAAACTAAATTGGGCCATCTGGCGGAGCATCATCAAATTGGGAGCATTACTCCAGAACATGGCCTTGTCCAGTGGGATTGCAAGCCGAAAAGGAGTATCTTGCTTTGCCAGCCCAGGCGAAGTTGGACTTACATCTGAAATGATTGCCTCTCCACACGAAAACATTCCTTAAAAGCAACCATATCGACTCTAAGAAATAAATAAATAATTTATAACTTTATTTTAATGTGTAATTAGTAAATGGCCTGTAACTTGCAAACGCCCAAGAGCATACGTGGGTGGGACTCTTCTCGCACGCAACCTACCAAAGAACACCTCGTTCAATACTTGCAAAACATTTGATTTAACTGCATAACTGCATTTGTTGCTTTTCAATTGCTTGCAAAATATTGTAACTCAAATTCTCATTTTGATTGATGCCCAAAGAGTAAACAAACAGACCAGATCAGCTGTTGTGGACTCGGAAGTGGACACCGAACGGTGGAAACGCCTTTTGAATTTATCGAAAATCGTGAAATCGATGACAGAGCACGCGTAGAAATGCCAATTTTATAAAAAATTTTACCAAAAATATATTTATAATTCCCCCCCTCCTCCTCTTCCCTCCTCCGTGTATGTTTTTTTAAGTACCACGCGCCCCTCCCGCCCCCCAGTTTGGAAAAAACGTTATCTCCCCACAGTTTTGTAGATAATTCTTACATTTTAGAGATAGTTAGTTAGTAATATGTATCGATTTGCGGAATACTTAATAAGGATCGGATAAGCGGTTCACAAGTTATGAGCAAATAAGTAAACCACACCTTTCACAACCACAATCTTTGAGAGCGAGAGAGAGAGAGAGAGAAATGTAGAAGGTGAGCATAAGTAAGCACTGCATTCAGCTCCTACTTGAGTGCAGAGTATAAATATGGTCAGGCTTGACCGACTTTCTCATTTATTTGTTTCAATTGTAATTTAAAAGTATTTTTTTAAAATTAATAATGAAAAACAAATTTTTTTAAATTAATTACTTTTGTTAAATGTTCATGCTTTTGCTTGTAAATTATATATATATATATATATATGTGAGACGGTTAGTTTGGGGACACAAAAATTTGGGGTTTTCAATGAGTGCATTTTGTAGATTAAGCCCCAATTGATAAACTGGTTTGTTTTGGGGCAGTCTGGGGCTTTCTAAACAGATATGTGAGCACTTGTGTATGAGAGGTTTAGTTTGAGGACCCACTAATGTATTGTATTCTTTAGGGACTATGTCCTCAAAATATACCGCCTATATATATAAAAAATTCTGTATATAATTCAATTTTTATGTATTGTATATTTTGGGGACAAAACCGCAGGGTTGTCACCTTCTGCAATGTGTCCATACCTAATGTATTTTTCGGGGACTCGGGGACAATGGAAAGTTGAAGTCAAATTGTTATATAAAGTATATTTCGGGTACATTTTGTATATATAGTGAAGTATAGTTTTTTTTACGGACTTTGTCCCCGAAGTCTTGCAAGCATATATATATACTTTTCAGAGACTCGAAATTAATGGAACGTTGGAATAAAATTGTTAAACAAAGCTTAATTTGGGGACATTTGACATATATATAGTAAAGCATAGATCTTTTCGCAGACTCTGTTCCCAAAGTTATGCAAGCACTTCTCACAGACTCAGAATAGTGAAACGTTGTAATAAAATTGTTAGACAAAGCCATTTTATAAATATAAAAGCTGATATATTCTATGAAAAATGGTCGAAATAGTTTTTTTTGTATTCATAATATTAATTATTTATTAACATATTTTTGGCTTTGAGTACATATGAAACATATAAACATATGTGTGTACAATCAATCAGCGACCAATGACACAAAATGTTTAAATATCACTTGCAGAAGTGAAAATTGACGTGCTTGCCGGGTGGATCTGACAGGCGACAAAGTTGTCGAAAGCTTCAATTATGCATACATAGGTGCGTATATACATACTCACATATGCTTGCGTGCAGATGAGTGTGTTACCAAATACACAAATACATACATATGTATGTACATACTAATTCAAGGAAAACGCAGCAACTTTCACACATGCGTATGTACGTACAAACCTACCTAGAGTGTTAACATTATGACAGCAAACAACACTAACAGTGCCCAGATCAAAAAAAATTTATATTAGATATACATATGTACAGATGCATGTTTGTAAGGAGATGAGTGCGTTAGCCGTACCCCTTTCCCTTGTGTGAGCATGCATATGTAAATATGTATGCGTGGTTTGAAATAAAAGGCCGTGCTTTTCGCAATTCCAATATAGACACATATGTATGTATGTACAACAAATGCATGCAAACGATTAAACTTGCATATATGTGTGTATTTACAAACGTTTCAAAAAACAATAACAGCATTGCAAAGATCAGCAAACACTTAGCTATGTATGTAAGTACATACACATTGGCGTTTGTGTGTACATGAGTGTGTTTTATGTGTTCATATGATTTGTTGAATCTCGGTAGAACCTTAACATTTTTTTTTTATAAATAACTAAATTTTAGTAAACACACTGTTTATATAATCTTCAAGGGCATAGTTGAATATGCGATATATATTTTTCTTTTCCAATACATATTTGTGTAGTTTGAAAGCAATAAGGATATGCCATAATCAGCAATAATCATCAATTTGTTGCCGTCCGATTCTGTTGCTGAATCAATTGTACGACATGTTGAAATAATTTTCTTTTACAATTTCCAAAAAATTTTTGTTTGCCTTCTCGAGGCTATCAAACCTCAATATATCTGATTTTTGATAAATATTCTATAAAATATACAGAATTTTTTGAGCCTTGTGCTAAGAACTAGACAAAAATTTCTTTTCATATAAGGCAGGTAGGGTCTAATGTACATATGTATGTACGTATACATGCTTGGCCAAAAAAGGCCGCTCATTTCGCACCCTAATACACACATATGCTCATACTAATGACCGCTAAGCGCTTCTACTAACATACATACATAAAAATATAAAACGAAAATGAAATTTTTGTAAGAAATATGTATTATAAATCCACAATATATGAAAATGTGAAATTCGGCGCAGCCGACACGCATACGCAGACACCTTTTCGTACACAATCGCATATTCCTGTTGACGCGTCATGACGTCATAGTGAAGTTCCCGCCAAAACATGTGCCGCCCGCAAAGGTTAATGTTAATGTGTGAACATAGTACATATGTTTGTATGTATGTACAATGTAGGAGTCACACTCATCTGTAATGCGTATGTACATATGTACATATATAACAAAAAATACAATAATGCACCAAATAAAACGCACAACGCGTACAGGTGCACACAAACATACATATGTATGTGCGTAGTACGTTTGTAAATATGTATTTATGTTTAATGATCTGCGAAATGTTAACTAACGCAGTTATCTGCACGCAGACATTAATACGAACATATGAACTTAATTATTTTTTTTTCGGCACAGTACAGTTTAATCAAATGACTGGACCACGACAACTTTGTCGCCTGTCAGATCCACCCGGCAAACAAGTGTGTTTTTACTTATGCATGCAAGTGTTGTTTAAACATTTTGTGTCAAAGGTCGCTGATTGACTGTACACACATACAGTCATATGTTCATAGGTGTGTAGGTTATTAAATAGTATATGTATGCTTATGTGATTTGTTTTAATAATGTATTAACATGGATATCATATTTTTGCAATTATACATATGTGTATGAGGTATTTTTGGGGACAAATTAGAGATGAGCAGTTCTGTGATAATGAATTTACTACACCACAGCTGGAGCAAACGATATGCATTAAAATGTACATATATTCGCAAATTATGGCGTATCATCATATATTCACAATACACTTGTGTTAGTATAGACATATATGTATGTTTGTCTGCAGATCAGTGCTTTTTGTGTTACGTTTTTGTGTTATATACAAACAAGAATATATGGGTATGCACGTATGAACGTAACTACTACTGCACAGCGCCACCAATAACAAGAAACAACTAATTATACAAAAAAACTACCAAAATAAGAGGTTATTACGAGATTTTAAACAGACCAATTTAAGAGGGACAATATCGGTGAAATGTATTTATTTTGTAAAGTTTATACAAATATATCTGCTTTTACAGTATAATTTGCGAATATATATCGTCTGCTTTTGCTGTGGTGTAGTAAAATCATTATTACAGAACTGCTCATCTCTAATCTGTCCCCGAAATACCTCATACACATATGTATAATTGCAAAAAATATATATAGTTTTCATTTTATTTTAAAATTTAAACAAATCATATGATTTTACGTTTATATTATTTGTTAACAAAGTTATGACTTTGATTACAAACATATGAACATATGTACAAATGTGTGTTCACACAATCAGCGACCTTTGATAATATATGTTTAAATATCACTTGCATAAGTGTAAACAGACGTACTTGCCGGGTGGATCAGACAGGCGACAACGTTGTCAAGATCCAGCCTTTTGAAAACACCAATTTTGCGCAGAAAATAAATCAGTTATGGATACGTATACATACATATGTTTACGTGCATATGTGCATGTTACCAAATACATGTGTAAATACATATGAATGTATGTACATACAAATGCTAGCCATTTAATATTCATGTTAATACATTATTAAAACAAATCACATAAGCATACATATACTATTTAATAACCTACACACCTATGAACATATGTGTGCATGTGTGTACAGTCAATCAGCGACCTTGACACAAAATGTTTAAACAACACTTGCATGCATAATTAAAAACACACTTCTTTGCCGGGTGGATCTGACAGGCGACAAAGTTGTCGTGGTCCAGTCATTTGATTAAACTGTACTGTGCCGAAAAAAAAATAATTAAGTTCATATGTTCGTATTAATGTCTGCGTGCAGATAACTGCGTTAGTTAACATTTCGCAGATCATTAAACATAAATACATATTTACAAACGTACTACGCACATACATATGTATGTTTGTGTGCACCTGTACGCGTTGTGCGTTTTATTTGGTGCATGTGCATTATTGTATTTTTTGTTATATATGTACATATGTACATACGCATTACATATGAGTGTGACTGCTACATTGTACATACATACAAACATATGTACTATGTTCACACATTAACATTAACCTTTGCGGGCGGCACATGTTTTGGCGGGAACTTCACTATGACGTCATGACGCGTCAACAGGAATATGCGATAGTGTACGAAAAGGTGTCTGCGTATGCGTGTCCCAGATCAGAAAACAATTATTTTATAAATACAAATGTACATTGGTGCATATGAATGTTTGTAAGGAGATGAGTGCGTTAGCCAAACCCCTCCCCCACTGCGTACGCACTCTTTTGTACATTTATGCATACATATGTACATATGTACATAAGCCGTGCTTTTTGCAATACCCATATTCACAATTACTTATGTACATATACATACAAACATACAAATGCATGCAAACGATTTACCTTTTAACGAATTAAGTATGTAAGTACATTCTTTGTTTGTTGGCATTATGTTAACGCGCTAGGTATGTTTGCTTTCACATACAAATGCACGTAAGAAAGTTGAAGCGTTTGCTAGCATTTGTATGTACATACATTCAAATGTATTTACACATGTGTTTGGTAACATACACATATGCACGTAAACATATGTATGTATACGTATCCATAACTGTTTTATTTTCTGCGCAAAATTGGTGTATTCAAAAGGCTGGATCTTGACAACGTTGTCGCCTGTCTGATCCACCCGGCAAGTACGTCTGTTTACACTTATGCAAGTGATATTTAAACATATATTGTCAAAGGTCGCTGATTGTGTGAACACACATTTGTACATATGTTCATATGTTTGTAATCAAAGTCATAACTTTGTTAACAAATAATATAAACGTACAATCATATGATTTGTTTAAATTTTAAAATAAAATGAAAACTATATATATTTTTTGCAATTATACATATGTGTATGAGGTATTTCGGGGACAGATTAGAGATGAGCAGTTCTGTAATAATGATTTTACTACACCACAGCAAAAGCAGACGATATATATTCGCAAATTTTACTGTAAAAGCAGATATATTTGTATAAACTTTACAAAATAAATACATTTCACCGATATTGTCCCTCTTAAATTGGTCTGTTTAAAATCTCGTAATAACCTCTTATTTTGGTAGTTTTTTTGTATAATTAGTTGTTTCTTGTTATTGGTGGCGCTGTGCAGTAGTAGTTACGTTCATACGTGCATACCCATATATTCTTGTTTGTATATAACACAAAAACGTAACACAAAAAGCACTGATCTGCAGACAAACATACATATATGTCTATACTAACACAAGTGTATTGTGAATATATGATGATACGCCATCATTTGCGAATATATGTACATTTTAATGCATATCGTTTGCTCCAGCTGTGGTGTAGTAAATTCATTATCACAGAACTGCTCATCTCTAATTTGTCCCCAAAAATACCTCATACACATATGTATAATTGCAAAAATATGATATCCATGTTAATACATTATTAAAACAAATCACATAAGCATACATATACTATTTAATAACCTACACACCTATGAACATATGACTGTATGTGTGTACAGTCAATCAGCGACCTTTGACACAAAATGTTTAAACATCACTTGCATGCATAAGTAAAAACACACTTGTTTGCCGGGTGGATCTGACAGGCGACAAAGTTGTCGTGGTCCAGTCATTTGATTAAACTGTACTGTGCCGAAAAAAAAATAATTAAGTTCATATGTTCGTATTAATGTCTGCGTGCAGATAACTGCGTTAGTTAACATTTCGCAGATCATTAAACATAAATACATATTTACAAACGTACTACGCACATACATATGTATGTTTGTGTGCACCTGTACGCGTTGTGCGTTTTATTTGGTGCATTATTGTATTTTTTGTTATATATGTACATATGTACATACGCATTACAGATGAGTGTGACTCCTACATTGTACATACATACAAACATATGTACTATGTTCACACATTAACATTAACCTTTGCGGGCGGCACATGTTTTGGCGGGAACTTCACTATGACGTCATGACGCGTCAACAGGAATATGCGATTGTGTACGAACAAAGGTGTATGCGTATGCGTGTTGGTTCCGCCGAAATTTAGATGTACATATGTATTAAATTGCAGATTTAATTGATTTCCTTACAACAATTTTACTTTCGCTTTGACCCAGAGGACAACATTTTTTTCTCATTTGCTTTTGATCAGTGCGTGTTTGTTGTTATACCTTTTTTTAGACCTATCTTATGTAGTAGCTATACTATAGTAGTTTAATTTTGATCAATCTTTCTTATGATAAATCATTTAAGTTAGGAGACTCGTTAAAACAATATTCCGGCTGATCGTTTCTATGGTAGCTATTTGCAATAGTACTTATTTGTATTTTAAGACTTTGTGCAAAACTTGGTTAAAATAGCTTTAAAACAGGCGGAGAATGCGTTAAAAAAATCTAGGCAATATTTATATATTTTCCGCAAGGTTATAAAAATTTCCGCCCTGCAATTAAAACTCTCACTTTGCGGCCTCGCTCTTCTTTACAATCAAATTTGTCAAAAGTCCCTAAAATACAACAGAATATGCAGTATATATAACTGATGTCCCTAAAAATTGCAATAGGTATAATTCTACTAATCTCATTTTTATTTCAACGTTCCAAAGTCCTCTTTATGCACATTATACATATATCTAAATGTAAATCAATTTCTAAGTGTTCCAAAATATGCATTATACAAATAATGTCCTCAAAAAATGCGTTGCCTATTAAATATATATTTGGTATAGATAACTTTTGGGGACATGTTCCACTCCAACCGTTTCAAGTCATAGAGTTGTCACATGTATGAAATTTTGATTTTTTCTAATTAAAAAATTAGTCATTTAGAACTAAAATAGTAATCATTTTGGGCCTTTTTCACAAAAACATATGCGAAATCTTAAAAAAAAACCCTTTCTGCTTCATTTTAGTGCACAGTCTAAGAAAAAAACTAAAGGAGAAATTCCTGTCCCCAAAATAAATACTGCATATAAATTAAGAAATGTTTAATCTGCTATAACCTTATCATTTTTCACTTTACCTGCTACTTTTAAGGTTATTTGCCTTAAAAATATGCATAGTTTTATAAATAATATAGAAAGACTTTCGAAATGTCAGTACATTTGAGTGAAACGCAAAATGTCCCCGAAATAAACATTACAGCTCGAAAATCTTTGGGGACAGTCCCCAAACGTGCGAAATGTACCCAAAATAGTCGTCAGACCAAAAAAGTGTCCTCAAATTGAACGTTCTACATACATATATATATATATATATATAATGTTTAGTGGAACTTCAGGTTTCTATGGTCCATATCATGGCCAAAATTCGTCGCTGCGTGCTCTATGGGTGAGTTAAGCTTAACGGTTCTTACGTTGCTTTCCCAAACCTCGAATAACTCTGCAACTCTGGGCAAAATTTTATTTCTGATCCTGACTTAGAATTGTTTTCTGCAAACAATGAATGTTTTGGTTGAATTGAATGTGATTAAATGTTGTTAGTTTTTTTTCCACCAAAAATAAAATATTGTGAAAAATATACTTACATTTTGGCACTTACTTCCAAATAAAAAAATAATAAATTTGCATGCCACTTATAAAGTCCCTTTATAGCGCTAAATATCAATAATGCTCCCACAATTATGGGAAAAATAAGTTCGGCGGCTCACAGTGACCACACGATCCAATTGGGAAGACTAAACTTTCTCAACTGTTGCTAGTTGTCCAATGCAATTTTGTATGCATCGGTTTAAGAACCGTTATCTTCTGAGCAAAAAATTTTTTGTTTTGTTTTGTGCTTGTTTTCGTTACATTTGAACATTTCTACATTGAATTCTAAAAGCTCATTTTCCTTAAAAATAACTTTTTTTCAATTAAGTCCCCCTAGATTGGGCAAATCTTACACAGTGCGACTAAAATCCTACTAAAATCTTTCATACCAAAATTAAAGATGTTTCACATCAAAACAAGCGAGAAGTCAGTCAAGCCCGACTATAACATACTCTGTATTTGGAGTAGAAGCGGAATGCAGCGCTGCTGCTTTCATTTGAATGTAAGAATTCTTGCCGGAGTCTAAAAACTTCCGCACAGACGAAGTTAGCCAAGCCTTTTCGTTCACAAATGTTTTGTTTAGTTTTGTTGTCGTTCCCTACCGTAGCCTCACTTGAAATCTAAACAAGTCGAACAAAGTCTGAAACAAGTCAACAAAAAAAAAATAAAAAAAAATAAAAATTTTCAAAATGAAAAAAACCGAATTAAACGATCGTCGCGGAGCCTTTAAGGCAAACAGCCTGCACTTGGAGGAATCTCGCTCAAGGCGCCACGAATTAACCGTGAGCTTGCGCAAATCGAAAAAGGAGGATATAATGTTCAAGCGGCGGAAAGCGATGAATGAGATGGCTGAAGATCTGAGCTGCAATGAGCAGCACCTGCAAACTACCGCAGAGGAACTTTCGACGGCTGAGTTGTTGGCGGCGATGACAAGCGACGATGTGGGGCGGCAGTTTCAGGGTATCCAGAGTGCCCGCAAAATGCTGTGCAAGATCAGTGATCAACTGATTAACACAATGATTGAACTGGGTATAGTGCCCTTGTGCCTAAGATTCCTGCGGAATATGGACCATCCAGAGCTGCAGTACGAGGCCGCCTGGGTCTTGACTAATATCGCTTCGGGAACTTCCCAGCAAACACACAGCATCATCGAACAGGGTGCTGTGCCGCACTTGATTGCCCTGCTGCCGTCCAAGTTCACTTATCTGGCCGAGCAGGCGGTTTGGGCTCTGTCCAACATAGCCGGTGACTGTCCATCCTTCAGGAACCTGATCATCGAAAATCATGTCATTGATGCAATTCTGCAGATGGTTACAAACGACGCTCCACTCTCCCTGTTGCGCAACATAGCGTGGCTGATCTGCAATTTGTGCTCCAGAAAGGATCCCCGTGCCCCCTTTAATCAAGTGCGGCGTTTGCTGCCCGTGCTTGCTCAGTATATCCATTGCCAGGATATTAAAGTGCTGACCGATTCGTGTTGGGCTTTGTCCTATCTAACGGATCGTGAAGACCATAAAATCCAAGCTGTGATAGATACGGGTGCTGTGCCTCAGCTACTGAAGTTAATGCAAATGGATGAGATCAGGGTTATTGTACCGGCATTGTTCACTGTGGGCAACATTGTGGCGGGCACAGCTAAGCAGACCGATGTGGTTGTATCAGCTGGTGTGCTGCCCCTCTTGGGAAAATTGCTGCTGCACCAAAAGAGAGTCATTGTCAAGAAGGCGGCTTGGACGGTGAGCAACATTGCCGCTTGCTCGCAAAACCACATTCAGGCTATCCTTGAGGCTGGACTATTCGAACCGATTTGCCAAGTGCTCGAAAAAGGCGATTGTGAGGCACAAGAGGAGGCTGCCTGGGCAGTGATGAATACCACCATAGAGGGCAGTTCCCAGCAAATCGAAGAGATTATGGAGAAATTTAAAATTCTCAAGCCATTTCTTGATCTACTGAAATCTCCAAATGCAACCACAATTAATGTGGTACTGAATGGTCTTGCCAATCTGTTGGACAGGGCCAAGAAGCTGGGAAGCACTGACAATCTTTGTCGAATGGTTGAGGAATACGGTGGACTAGACAAACTGGAGTCTTTGCAGCTGCATGCAAACGAGAAGATTTACAAAAAAGCCTTCAAAATTATTGAAAAGTATTTTGATGAGGAGGGGAATGCGGCCAACCAGCAGGCGAAGTCGCCAGAGAGTGGCTACAAGTTTTAGTTTTATTTTAAGTGTTTAAATTTCCTTGACACACACACACAGACACAGACACACACGAAATTGGCAAAATTTTTTACCATTTATTTTACCAAAATTTAAACTCAATCCCATCCCGTCACGATTCACATCCTAAACAAATTATTTGTCTTTGAAAGATGGTTATTGACCAGCGTATGGAATACGTTTGGAATGTTTGAATGCAGCGAAGATGTCTGTTACAATAAAACAGCTGCTAAGATATTTTTCCATACTTTATTTTCTACTCTTCGCATAAGTTTGCATTCTAGCCCCACAAATTAGTTTACCTACTAATTTTAAGATTGTCTGCTACCCAACCAAAACGGCTGACTAAGAAACTAGAGTGCATGATAGTCAACCTGGTCCCGCCTCTGAACATCTAATAATAAAAGTTTTTTCTTTCTTTAGAAGAATAGCTTTTACACATACGGTCACCTTCACTCAGCTGATTGAGCCAACTGTGAAGTATAGCCATGAAAAAGCAAATTCTCAAACTTTGCCGTTCAGATTCGGCGTTAAACTGTAGGTCCTTTCTCTTGTGAAAAATTTAAGGCACACACGCCAAGAGATTGTAAGATGCTTGGCTTGGCCCTTGGAGGAGCTGTCAGCCAATTTTACATTTTACATTACTGCAGGTTAATGCGTTTTATTGTGAGGAAGCAACTTTGCTTTAGGATCAACAAACGTCCACATTGAGTTACTAAATCAGACTTGTGACTTATTATCTTATAAATTTGATCTTTAAAGAACAAATGCAAAAATTTACTGTTCAATTTGAATGCAGGAGAACAAGGTCAGAGGGATGAAACAAATTTGAAAAATTCCTTCTGAGAAAGCTGTTACTGACAGCGCAAGGGTGTGAGAGCGTGCTCTGCTCACTCGTCCCGTTGCCAGCAGCACTGCCAATTCAGCTCTTTTCCCACCAGACTGTTTAATATCAGTATTGTGCAAGAAAAAAACTCATCATTGGCACATACGATTAAATTGATTTTGTTGTGTCTCCGTAACCGAAGCGATTATCGCTATATTATGTTCCCATATGATGAGTTCTTGGACTTAGAACTAATTGGCATCAAAATGTCAATTTCGTAAAAAATGGCACAGGGGTCGATATGGTCAACCAATTTTTCTGTTCACTGAAAATACAGTTACAAATTGAACAGACTCTCTCACTCTCTTAACAGAACACTTGACTTTGTTTTCCTCGTCTTAACTGTTTTACAGTTCATTTTTTTCTTTCTTTATTGGCTATTCATACATTATACTTATAACTTAGAGCGCTAGTGACAAAACACGCCCTCGATAAGAGAAACACACAAAGCTGTCTTGGGATAACAGCTTGAAGGGGGGAGAACGAACACAGCGCAAAGTGTCTCTTTGTTGTTGTTGTGCTAAGTTTGTAATGTTGTGTTACATCACAAATACGCATACACACTTGTTGCTTACTGAGTTACACACACAACACACATACATGCGCTAAAGACACTTTCACAGAGAAAGAAAAAAAAAAAATAAACTCTTGTGGGCTGAGCAAAAAGTACGTTGAGAAAAGGCAGAATTTATGTATAATTTCGTTTTCCATGTTTTTCTGGCAGCGTGTATTAAAAGACTACTGCTTGCGAGCTCTGGCTGTCAGTTTTGTTATATTAAAAAAAAAATAAGCTTTCGATAAAACATAAGTAGTACACACTTGATATTTATACATTTTTGAAAAATAACCCGTTTCTAGGACACAGGGTCCTAGGATCCTTTTATGTCCATTTTATAGTTAATCCATTAGAGATATGGAATTTCTGAAGCCAGATTCGAAACAATCATTGATTTAGCATTTGAGGTGCTGTTCAGAGAATTTTAAATCTTTAAATTTAATACTTATGCAAACCTAACATTTTCATTTATATTTTCTAACCTCAGCAGTTGATTGTATACTACTTATGTTTTATCGAAAGCTTACTTTTATACCAGTATCCGATATTGATTTCAAAATTTTAAAATTTTTTGTTTAAAAGATATAATGGTTTATTAATAAATTTTTTGAAACTTGAGTATTGCGGGCTCGAGGTCAAGTAAAATACACTGATGTGTATGTTGTTTTTCCAATATATTTCGGTTTATCCTTGGCTTTACAATTAACTTTTAATTTTTTGTCTAAGTAATTATGCCGACTTGTGTAAATGAAAATTAACACTAAGGTAAATGTTTATCGAGTTTGAAAATACCGAGGTAAGGTAAAAAGAACACAAAATATGTATCTAGGTAGGTACCTATGTACTTCCAAACAGTGCTAATTCAACAGAGTAGAATTAATAAACCATAAACTGGTCTCTCCTTTCCAAAAAATCTCAACAAAATACATGCATTGCTATTAAAAAGCTATATTTTTTATGTCGGAAAAAATATCGCTGAGATTGGTTTCGATTTGTGATAAAGTAATCGGTGGTTTAGTCCTTAGCAATAGGGCTTTGAGCTTAAAAGAAACAAAAGTTTGGTAACTTTATTCATTTATTTCTGTATATATTTTACAAGAAACCATCAGACAAAAATAACGTTTGTTGAAAGCGCTGGAAACGTTCCCCAAAATTGATTATCATTTTTTTTATAAATTTGCCGAAATTACATGAATATTTGAGCTGGTGTCTGAACGTAAGGTTACAAGCGTCAGGGCTACAAACCTCCTGAAAATCGGCGGGGGTTCACTCGGGGTTCAAACCCGCGAAATTTTTTGGGCTCGGGGTTCACAAGGCGGCAGGTTCGGGTTCAAACCGGGGTTCAGGAATAATTTTGTTCTAATTCAGAAACGTGTAAGCAAATTGAAAGAAACTTAGTGCCGATTTCTCTTGTTTCGATAGCTGCTCTGTGTCAGAAAAGCTCTCAATTTACTTTGATACTCTCTACGAAAAGCATAAGATGAGAAGTCGGCCCTTAAGCATTTTATTCATTAATAAAGCTTTAAAGGTTTGATAATATCATATTCGAGTTTGGATCATCGGACGTTTTAGCGGGTTCCAGGTCAATGAATCATATAGCAAAGAGTATTAGAGATAAAAATTTAAATTCCCTTAAATTTTCAGGCCGCATTGAGATTCATATTGTTTGCATAGAAAATCACAGTGGCTATAAATATTCAAATAGGGTAGTGGAATAGCCTATTTCACTATAGCAAATATGTACATATTTTCACATATTATCACATATTCAATAACATGTAACATATTCTCCATAGGAAAAAAAAAATGTAGGGAAGAATGGGGGTTTCTGAGCCGCTGGGGGTTGTGAGCCACTCGAATATTGGCCACAAAAAAAAATAAATTTAAACTTTTTGTTTATGTCATGTGTCTCCCTTCTTATTACCTAACTTTTGGCAAGCAACCTATCAGTCTACACCTTCTTTAAGTTCGTGAACCAGAACTCGACTTTTTTCAAAAAAAAAGTTTTATTTTTCATTTTTGACTTGTGAATATTATACAAAAATTTTTTTCGTAATGACAAAAGTAAGTATGAGGGAAATATCGTTGGTCAATTGCCTTTTTTGACAGAAATATGTTTTTTTTTTTGTAACAATTTCTTTTTGGTTATGTGACGTCACCAAAAAAAAAGTGAGATATGGGGGTTGTGAGCCACTTTGAAAAAAAGTCGGTTTTGACTTTCAAAGAGATTATTGCAATGACACGCAATAAAACAGAGGAAAAACTCTCCAAAGAAGTAAAAAAAACATTGAAAAAGGCAAACAAAAGAACAGCCATTAGCAAAAATTGCTCGTATATAAAAGAAAACAAGCCTGATGCCGTCAATCAATTTTCCCTCTTCATTGATATTTCTTAATTCAGAATATGGAAAAAATTTTTCATTTTTTCATTTAATAAAGAATAATGGCTTAAAAACACGAATTTTGAACTTTTAGATGGGTGGCCTCCCACAACCCCCCAAATGTCAAAAATCATTTTTTTCAATATGAAATAAAAAAACCCAAAATTTTTTTTTTTTAAAAATAGTGATGCAGGACGAAAAATATTGGTTTTTGGCGAAGTTATGTTCGAAAAACAAAATCACAACCCTCCACTCTCCCCTACATATTTCAAATATGTGTCCATTCCCCCGAATTTTCACATTTTTTTATCTATGTCATTTGAAATTCATGGAAGCCAGAAAAGATAATTGAGAGTTATATACCACATTTAGCTGACTATTTCCTTTTCTTAACAGAAATGGTTCGAGGTTAAGACCTGAGACTAGAAATCAAGAAGCCCTGGGTCAAATTCTCAGTAAGGGTGAAAAAAATTTTTTTTTTTTTTTAACAAAATATGTACATATGCTATGGAAACGCTAAAAAAAATAAGTATTTATATTAATATATATAATATTTTTTTTTAATTTTTTTTTATAAGAGGATCGAATGATGGTAAGTGGGATTGTTAAGTAAAAATCCGAATAACTCTGTCGGTTTTTGGAAGCGAGAACATTTAACAATTCCGATTCTGCATGATTTGATCGAAATAGAAATCGGAAACAGGGGTGTATATTGATGTTTTTCATTCTGATGTTTGCTATTTTAAACAGATTTTAATCCTAGTAGGCGTAAATTATATTGGGGGTAAATTTTTAAACAACTATTTGCCTACTGGTTAAAATCTGTTTTAAAATATGCAAAATCCGTGTCTGTTCATTACTAACTCAAGAAGGATGGTAGGCTGTACAACTGTTTCAAAAACCTCCCGGTTTTATTATAAGCAGGCTTTGCCTATCTTCTGCAAGTCGTCAGAGCCCATTGCAATGACTGTTCGGGAATTCCAAAGGCAGCACAAGTGACCACAACAGACAAGACCCAAATTGACAGAAGTTGCCTTTGTGTATGTGTGTGCACCCATTTCGGCCCTTCTGTATTAGTGGGGTAAATTCTATCGCCCCAGTTAACACACTTGGTATAAGTTAATCTTTAGTGTGTCTTTCAGTAATCTGTTATTATTACTGACTCTATCGCGGAGCGGTTCAACTCCGAACCGGTTTGCAGCCCTGAAAAGCATATCTCGTAAATAATTCTCAACCAAATGTTCGTTTATCTCTGCTCACGTCACTAATCGAAAGAACACAAAGAAAACGCTCTCGGGCTTCCCTCAAATGAGGAAACTCAATCAGTGGATGTGTTTGAACAAACAGCACTGATCGGTTTGAGAGCAACCACTTACCAGGCCCAATTCAGTCAATCGGTCATAAAATGCGTGCTTCTCATACGCCAAACTGTAACAATGTTAGTTGAAATATTTGCAAGCTCAAGAGAGCCCCCGAATTTAGCATAAACATAGAGCGAGTCTGTGTGAAAAATAAAGAAAAAGCGCTTATAGTTTGTCGCATACATTCATATTGTTAGCCCAGCCTAGGCTGTAAGCTTACACACCGATGTGAAGACCTTCGGAATGCGTGAATTTAGACAAAAGGTACGAGACAGACCTGAGAGGGAAAAAACCAAAAATGTTTTTCTCCCCCTTTACGACCCCAGAGAGGCAGAGAGCATAGTTAAAGCTTATTTCGTTACCTCTATTCAATGTGGTCGCGCCAAGGCGGTCGTTTCTTAGTTTTCACGCAGCCGTCATCTTTACTGTTTCTGTCTAATTTCAGCATTGTGGTCTTTAAAATTATTAGAATGTATTAATATTTCAGCGTTAAGATATTTTAAAGAAATCGAGTGGCTGCACTGTACCACAGCGAAGTCCCTAGCATACCCTAGCTCACAGCATATTTGGTATTTCCACAATTAGCTTCAAATTGCTGGATCGCTTCCTGTAGAAAGTCTCGCATCTGCCGTTTTTGTGCTAAACTTTAATCATAATTCATATTTCTCCGCCTGTCGAATCCTTCAACCTTTCAATTGATTGATGAAGTTGCTCTCCTCAATTCTGCACAGTCACACCTCAAATATGCGGAGAGACCCCAAAGTAAAAAACACAAAACCAAAAGCGAACACAGCAGGTCCGAACTTTAAAGTCTGCTCCAAAGGAACACACAGAAATTTCAGAATTTCAATTTCAAAGTTAAGCAAAATTCAAGTAAAATGAAACGGATCACGATGAGTGTCAATCGCTGTCTCGACTATCACCAACGCCTCAGTAAGGACATTGCCGAGCTGGAGCGTTTGATGGACGACGATTTGTATAGGAATCCGCGTGAGCAGTGGCTAAAGCATCTGCAACAACTGGAGCAGGAGGAGGGAGAGGAGGAGCAGGAGCTGTTGCAGTTTCAACTTCAACCCTTGAGTTCCACCGGTACACTGGCCTCGATGACTTCGTCGCAAATGCGAAGAGCCGCTCCAAGGAAGGCGAAATGCAAGGGTGGGACTGAGTCGGAAATGCTAACCACGGACAGTGAGGAGTTCAGCGAGCGTGAAATGGAGGTGAGTCGAATAGTTAATTAAAGGCAGGACTCACTCTCTCACTTTTTCTTTTGTAGAAAAACATCGAAATGAGCCAAGCGGTTTGGCGTTTGCTAAACACCAAGAGGCGTCACTCGGTAAGCCTAAAAACCCGGTTAATCTCTCTCTCTTTCTCTTATAATACTTGCACCTCATCAGCAATTTTCTAACTCGTTGACCCAACTGAGTGCTTTTCCTGCACTGCCGCCGGCTCCTTCACCCGCGCCTAAACGTCGTCGGCTACGGAATCGTTGCGACAGCCATAGACACCCTTAGCCAAATTTTTGGTAAGCTCACGGGGCGTGGCCAATACTTTGGATTCTGGCCACGACATGTAAATATTCCTCTTAACCTGAATAAGTTAATAATATGGCGGAAGGCTTCCTTTGTCGCCGGCTCCAGCGCTTATTAAATGATTGAAGACGAACGAGAAGGAGAAGCTCTGGCTCATAAAAAAGGTGGAAACAATTTTGTGGTTGTTGTGCGCGCTGGCCCCAGCACCATCAATAACCCAGAGCCAACAAAGCAGAGCCACGCCGACGACCACGACGACGGCAACAATATTTATGATTTGTTAAGCAACGCCGAACGTGCGAAAGGATAATCACAAGCGCCTGCTGGCACGCCCCCTTCTTCCCGTTTGCAGTCATCAGCATTTGCCAACGCCAGCGCGTCGTGTGTGAGACATTTCCAAATTGAGTCAATGACTTTTATATTTTTATGACCAACAAAAAGCCAGCTGGAAGTTATGATCGCTGCGAATTGGGCTATTATTAGATACAGTCAAATTTGTGTAAACGAGTTGAGGCAGATTACATGGGCAGAATTTATCAAAATTTGAAACTATTTTCACCAATATAAACTTGTTAGGAATTTGCAGTCACTTTCCAAGTTACTGAACTTTTGGTTTTTTTTCAGGCCACTTAGGCAATTCCCAAAAGTTGTGTTCACGCCAGTCGCGGATTTGCCGTCGGCTTTCCTCTGCACATCGTTTGTTCTTATGTTTATTGGCTAGTGGCAAATTTTAGAATACTTGAGTAAAGGGTGACCCAATAAAAATAAGTTAATTGAAAATAAATTAGAAATAAATAAAACAATTCAAATCTTCCACTCTTATTGGGTCACCCCTCACAAGCAAATTATCCAGAGGTTTGCAAAAATTAAAAGCAAAGTAGGGATTTAAAAAGAAAAATTTCGACTTATTGTTCGAAATTCTGGACTAAAAACTCTTCAGTATTCTGAGCAGGGCAGCCAATCTAAGCAACTTTTGCGGTTTGCCGTTTCTACAAAATTTATCAATTCATTGCAATCTATAGGTACTTATAAATCTGAAGGCCCGACCGACTGTTTTGCTGATAATTATCAACCCTCTGCAAAACTGCCTATCCTAGAGATCTAAGATTTGTCATAAACCTTCGTTTAGTTATGCAAGTGCGCACTAAGAAAGAAAATTTTTGAAAATTTGTCCGCGAAGTGGGTGAAAAGGACATAGAAAAGTTTGTATGGGACGCGAGAGAAAGTGAGAGAGGGAACAGCTCACACCCACACTTATTATTCATATGTACACACATATGTAAATGTGTTTGCGCGTAAATGCTGAGATGAAACGCTCATATATTTATATTAGAGTATCCCAAGACATAAGGAAACATTTTTTTCGCGACCTCATGACCTCATTGATTCATAAAATAAATATTATTGATATTGGACAATGATAACCCGTGCCGACTGGATGCCAAACTTTTACATGAAAATTTGTACTGACTTACTACACAGAACAACACTAAAAAAACCCCGGCATAAGACTTATATTTTGATGAAATGGTCCGCTTTAAGCATCACCTCATACCCTGTTTTTTAAATGAAGCCTCACCTGAATGTCCAACCCCTCTGTGATAATAGCTTTAGTTTTATGTGTGTCAGTAACTGTGATGTTTTAGAATGTATCCTTAAGGTAAAGTCTAAGTCGGAAGGACTAGATAACCTCAGCCCCAAATTAATAAAAATACTGCTTCCTTATCTCTTAGACCATTTTACACATGTCATTAATTTCGCAATTACAACTTCAACTTTTCCGTCTTTGTGGAAAAGAGCGAAAATTTTTCCTATCCCTAAGCCAAATAAAGAATACAGGCCAATCTCGATTCTTCCATTTCTGGCAAAAGTCATTGAGAACCTAATGGCTTCAATATTAATATGCTTTTAAGCAAAAACCAATCCGGATTTAGGAAAAACCGAAGCTGTGTAACAGCAATAGCTAACATAGTTGAAGACATACAAACGTCAACAGACTGATTCCGGCAGTGTTATTTTCTTACCCTTCTGGATCATAGTAAAGCATTCGATACTGTCAACCATAATATCCTCTGAACGAAACTAAAAAATCTTTACAATTTTTCTAACACTGCAGTGAATTTCCTTAAGTCGTATGTAACCACTGATAGATTACAGGCAGTCTTCTCTGGATCGTCTATATCCGTTTAATCGTTTATTACGCATTGTACCGCATTGCAAAATCTTACCAAATACCCTCCCTTTTTTATGGTGTGGAAGTTTTCGGTCATTGTGACTCTCGAGATATGCACAGGTTGGTTTTTGCCTTTAATTCAATTGCCCGCTATGTTTTTAATGTCGGACGTTGGGACAGCATTTCCCATTTATCCCACAAGATCTTTAACGTTAGCCTTAAGGCTTGTATTGATCTTACGACTCTATCATTTCTTCACAAATATTGTTATTCACAGGAACCTTTATAACTGTTTCAAAAATTAAGACCAGCTTTCTCTACAAAGAACTCACACCTTCAAATGCCCGTGATTAGAATGTTAATCTCTATTTATTTCATGGCTCATTTTGAAAAATCATTTCATGAAATGGGTTCGAAAATGCGTGCATAAACACCGTTTCATTAATTCGATTAACACACGAAAGTTGACTATGAATTCGAAGTCAATTCATGAAATGCTGTGGCGTAGCCAACTTAAGTTGCGCAGATGCTACCAGATCTTTTTTTCTCAATGTCTGGTAACATTGTGCTTTAGAAAACAGCTGTTCATAAATTTAAGCCAATTGTTTGTGCACATAAAAATAAGCTTCAAGCACATAAATATCCATGAATATGGATTTTCAGAGCAAGCGATCGTTTGGGGCGGATGATGAAGTGGCCGAACTGCTTGGCTTAGTAAAGGAAAACAACATATTAAGCCAGCTCGATGGAAAAACTAAACGGAATATCGCCATATAAAAAACTCTTTTCGACAATTTAAAGGCTAAAAATATGTTTAAGTCCAGCGAGCAAGTAAAAACTAAGCTTCGAATGCTTAAAGAAAACTTCTATGAGGTGAACCGCAACAACGCAACCAGTGGAGCTGGAAGGAAGAACTGCACCCACTTTAACGAACTGTATGAGCTATTTGGGACGCGTCCAGTATCGGCCGCTGTTGGTGTCGACACAGCTGTGGACGATTTTGACTCCATTTTCGAAGAAGAGATTTTCATTTTTCGGTTTACGGATTAACTCCTAGGCCTATTTTGGAATCTTCGTACTCGCTGCTTTAACATTTTAGCCGCTCCTATGGCAGCGGGATAATACTGCATGCATCCGGCTTGCACCAACGACATCGTAGAACTTCCGCATAAGTTGTGCTGTACGTTGTTCCCTTTTAATCCAAGTTTAATCCAATCAACTTCAATTGGCCTTTGTTTACAATTGAACAGCTGATTCCCGCTTTTATGTGTTACCACCCTGTTAAAATCTAGAGGCGCAGCCAACTTAAGTTTGCGTTGGTGCTGCCACATCTGCCAAAAAGGTGTGAATTTACAAAAGCTGCATAAACAGGAAAAAAATTATTTTACAAAATAAAAAAAAAAATTTTTTATTATAGCATAAACGTAGTATGAGAGGCAGTTCTTTATTAATGGAATTCGTCTGTGGAATGACCCGCCCTATTACTGTTAAAACTATTAGAAGCATCCCGTACAGAAAAATACAGAATAAAGTCTTTTAGTAGAAATTTAAATTCCATAAAATACACACCACATAATTAAATTATTATTTTTATTGTAAAAACCTTTCATAATTTGTAATGATAACTTTTCTATATTTTATTTTTCCTTTTATTCTTTGTAATAGTATAAGTTAGTTTTTAATTTTTAATCAAAAATTATTATTATTCAACCTCATGTGACTACGCTTTAAATATTTTGTTCTTGTAGCGCTGGGCTAAAATAAATTGAAGTCATTAGCAAAGTCCCTGTTTGACCCCCTTTCTTCTACGGAGTGGAAATTTTTGGCAACTGTGATGCAGCTATTGCGGAAATATAAAGACAAATAAGTGAATTACCCACCGCACCTCCAACCCTCTCACAACAACGTAGCATCTTAGAAAAGAGAGTGAGAACGTTTTAGAGGGGGACCTAGAGATGAGCGCAGACTGACCATTCAGCTCCTACTCTTCAGATATATTATAGTCGGGCTTGAAAGCGACTTGTTATATTTTATATGCTTGCATGTTCCTGTTGTTGTTGAAGGCTAAAAACGTTTTCTGTATTCGGATTTCCATCTGCGCAGGTTTTGCTTTTTAATTTCTTCTTTTGGGAAGCGAGCAGATTCCACATTTAAGTCGGGAAATAAATGAAACATTATAATTGATTTTTCTGCAGATTAAATCGCACTGACCTCATGACGGGCACTCTTTAGTTTATATTAAATTCAAATGTGCTTCAGGAGGCAGAGCAAACCGAATGACTCACTAAAGCTTAACATAAAGAAAAGGTAGGATGGTTCCTATGTATAAATAATTTTGAGAAGCATGGTTCGGACCAAGGTATACTAAACAAGGTAGGCCTACTCAAGGTATACTAAACAAGGTACGCTCACTCACTCTCTCTTTCTCTTGACAACTTGATAAATTTCAGTCAGTAAGTTTTACTTAGTAGCTTAGTAGGCCTTGTATTGAAATATGTTACTCTCTCGCTCTCGCTCTCTTCGACACAAATATACGGAATTCTGACAGAGCGAGTGAGCCCAAGGCATACTAAACAAGGTAGGCTCACTCGCTCTCTCAGAACTCCGTATATTTGTGTCAAAGAGAGCGAGAGAGTAATATATTTGAATACAAAGCCTTCCTTAGTAAAACACAAAAATTCGTCACGGAGATGCTTCGCTTACAACAGTTGCTTACTGACTAAAATTTAACAAGTTGTCAAGAGACCGAGAGAGCAAGTGCGCCCTACCTTGTTTAGTATATCTTGAGTGAGCCTACCTTGTTTAGTATGCCTTGGGCCTACTCACTCTCTCGCTCTCTTGACAACTTGATAAATTTCAGTCAGTAAGCAACTGTTGTAAGCGAAGCATTTACGCGGACGAATTTTTTGTGTTTTACTTAGTGGCTTAGTAGGCTCTCGCTCTCTTTGACACAAATATAAGGAGTTGTGAGACAGCGAGTGAGCCTACCTTGTTAAGTATACCTTGGTTCGGACCTTAAAGGATGTCAACGATTTTAAGTTTAAATTATATAATTGGTTTGCAAAATCAGTAATTGAATTCCTCGATCTAATGTTCTAACATTCATTTTGATAAAGCTAAAAGCATCGCATTCTCCAAAAACTTCTACCCCTTAAAAATAGGGAACCAGTTAAGCTTGAACAATTAGTAGTCGGATTTTTTAAGGCAGATACATTCTAGTCGAGTTTATCTGTCGTGGCTTTCCATAAGTTTTCCCAACTGCCCGATGAGAGCGTTGCGCAAGCGTCAGCAATTCTGAGAATCGGAAGATGTTCTGAGTTTAATTTATTCTTGTTTATAAATAAACATTTGGATTTCAATGGGCTGAGCCCAGGACCTCAGTATTGAATACATTTATATATATTCACTAATTTGGCTTAACGGACCAGTAAAAAACATTTGGATATCGTCCGCATACAAGTGGACTTCACCATTACAAGTAAAGTGACTTCCCCGTTGTCCAATTTTCTTCTGATATTTTGAAAACCAGATTGGTTGCTATTCAGCTATTGCAATTGGACTAAAGTCATCTTTTGATTTAGGAATTGGGACTATTTTTGTTATTTTCCACATATCTGGAATAGTTGAGTGGGTTAATGCCGAAATGAAAATGAAGGTTATACGTGGTAATATCTGTAAACCTATTAAACTTTGACTTGACCAACATTTCGACTTGTTTCCACAAATTTTTTGTGCATTTTGTACATTTGCCAAATATCAGTTTTACAGTTTTGCCTGGGCGTTGATGAATCAGTCAGTGAGCTTCTTACTTTTGTTTCCTTTTTGGAGTTTAAAATTATTATTGCGTATTTTTAAAAATTTGTGGTTTTTTTTTTTGGCAATTTGTTTTGGCAAAATTTTGCAACATTTTTGCATGAACCCAAAATGCAAATGAAGAGGCAGCCGCCTCTCAGCAGCCGCCTCTTAGCGCTAAGTAGATATAAAATTGTGTGTCTAACACCCCATAAATCAAATATTTAATAATTTTTAACGATTACGAGCGGCGGCGAAACGGCGAAACCTTTTGGCTAATCTCTTGTGAATTTGGCAATTTGGCAATGAGCCGGCGACAAGGTCAAAATTTGCCGACGGGTTTTCAATATTTGGGATGTGAGAGAGCGCGCGCGCGAGTCATTGACATTGAAAAATTAAGGACAGGAAATGCCTATCCTTTCGGCAAGGTGCGGGGCAAGGGGGGACATATTTTGTTGTCGCCAAGTAGAGTTTTTCAGTTTTCCCAGCGGCGGCAAACAGAAAAACACACACTCACCGACAGACAGACAAACAGACAGACAGACGGAGAGAGAGAGAGAAGTCCAACAATGCCCCGGGGCCGTGTTAATAGAAACGTTTCGAGTCGGGGCCAGCGATAATTCCTTGGAACTCCATAAAAATAGCTAAACGTGCACTGGGCCGCCCAGAAGAAGAGCCACAGTGAGGGAACCCGTCCAGTCCCACATCGACGAGTCCAGCGTCAATTGAGCGAATTCACTTTCATCTTTTTGAATAGAAACCGAACCTGCGGCGAGGATCATCAGCTGTGTGTCCTTTTAATGTCTAAATTTCGGAAATCTCTGTGCCGCCCAAGCGCTGGCCTGACCTGCTCTATTGTCTGGCCGAACAACCCCCGGGCCGTCTCTCGTTGACCTTTTTGTGCGAGCCGTGTAAATATTTTCCCAGCATCCTGCCAACGTTTTGACAGTTTTTATTGGATCAGAAAACAGGAAAACAGCAGAGCGGGAGAGGGAGGGAGGGAGAGAGAGCGAGAGACAAGTGGCGTGTGATAAATTGCGGCCAAGTGGAAAAGGTAAGCGGCGATAAGTGGGAAGCCGAACTTGTGACTCTCACACCAGCTACAATTGAAGTCAATTAGGCCATTTTGGGGGTGGAGCTGGTTTCCGTTTCCTAGCATAACTCTAGGCTTGGGCCAACACCTCTAACACGACCCACTAATCGCACCTGCCCTCTTATCAGCACCTCAAATTGTGCGCCTAATAGACGGCAAATCTAATTAGAGATAATTAACCCTTGGGGGCTCCTCGCTGGAGTGTCAGCAGCAGCGGCAGCAGCAGCGACAGCAGAAGCAGCAGCCGCCGCCGCAACAGCACCTAAAAAAGCCAGCGGGTGGTGGCCACATCATTGTAACCACCAACAAAAGAGGAAGTTAATCCGTGGCCATAATCGGGCTGCATAGCGCCACAGCATGAGGCAACTTTGACTACGACTCCATCGCTCTCGCTTGGTGTGAGCCCCCATTGAAGTGTCAGAAGAGCCACCACCACCGCAAGATGTGCCCAAATGTGAGTGTGTGTGTGTGTGTGTGCCTGATGATAATCATCTGCCAGCTCTTGGTCCACTCTGCAGGTTCTAGGCACATTACTTGTACTTGAAAAATTGAAAGTAAACTGCACAACAGACCCAATACGACTGCTCGAATGCTCTGATAATGTCGATTTTTCAAATACGAGAATTGAGAGCATTGATTAAAAAGACTACAAATCTGTAGAAAAAATTGATATTGAAGTCTTCAAGTTAATTTATAACATTTATTGAAATAATTTTAACATTTACTGTGGAGTTTAGATTTTGCTCACACTTTTTAGTATGTCTACAAAAAACTAGCATTAGGACTCTTTGCAAATATCTGAAGATATTGAATCAAAATGACTTATCAAACAAATCGTTTCTCGATTCTCTAAGAATTAGGGCTAAACTGGCAATAATATACAAACTGCATTCTTAACTCTCTCACTAGTAGGTGCTAGCCCGATTGTACTATATTTTTTATTGACCAATAGATGCCGCCACTACTTGACTTTCCTGTCCCTGTTCATTCAGCTCCATCTCGCACATCCAGTTCATCTAACTAGTTCACACATTACTAACAACTCTCTATGCTCGATACTCTGGAATTTTGTGTATATATCTTACATCTCCCACTCACCCAGCCAGCATTTCAAGAAATTTTTGATCATATTCGAGTCTTTTTCGACTCCTCTTACTGATTAAAATAGTCACAAATTGTGCGCTTTTTTTATCAGAAATGACTCTTTCATCGGGAGAAAATGGTACCCTAGCCGCGACTCCTCTGAAATTGGACTCTTCGGAAAGAGTCTTTTATGACTCTTCTAAAGGAGTCATTTATGACTCGCCCTTCCGAATCATTTTCGAGTGTATTACCTATCAGTTTCGACTCGAGACCAAAAACAATTATTATTCAATCACCTGCGCGATTAATTTTCGATTGCTTTGCGTTTTGTTAGTCTTATTTCAATGAATCTACATCTTAAGCATATGCCCACGGTCATTTTCGAGTCTTCTTTTTAATCACCAATATCTTTTTAATCAGCAAGGCGACTCGAAAAAGGCTCAATGATTTTTGTAAAAACGATCTCTTTATGTATTAAATTGGGCCAAATCCTTTTTATTTTTCTTATATTTAATTTTATTTTAGCAATCATTGTAATTACAATTGTGGGTCATAGTAGTTTTATATTTGATATTAACCTCAGTGTTATTTGGGAAAAACCTAGTTTTAAACCAAACGTCTCAAGCCAAGTATATTTTTTTTTCTAGAGCCAGTGCAACTATAACTGCCTTAACATTCTTAGCAATATTTGTTACAAAATTATTATTTAACAAATGTATTTCATTCTTAGGAAATAAGTATATGTGCATTTTATATAGTTCTTAAAATTTTGTATTAAGTTCAAACTTTTGATCTCAACTCTAATAGATAATGTGCTTTCCTTTTGCCTCTAAGACTTTTGCAAGGCGGTTTGGCATGGAATCTGCCAGATTTTGGAGAGTTTCATTGCTTATTAACTCCCATTCTGCAAGCAAGCGTACTTTAAATGCTTAATTGAGTCGAACTGCCTCCCACCTTTTATAAATCCTGGCTGGGAGGATACCCCAGAGGTCCTCAATTGGGTTCAAGTCAGGACTGATAGCCGGCCACTCCAGTACAGGTATTTTCTTGAAGAAAAATAAGCCTTTGTGGCTTTTGATGTCTGGATTGGAGCGTTGTCCTGTTGAAAAATCCATCTATCTTCGTAAAGATCGTCTGCAAAATCTATTAATTCACTCTCCAGCAATTGAATATAGATTTCTAAGTTTGTTCTTATTGGAATAAAACATAGCCGAGACTTTCCTGCATATCCGAAACAGGCCCAAATCATCAGTGATCCACCGCCGTGATTCCTCTTATGGCGAGTTTCTCTTGGTTTCTTAAGTCACGCCAATACTTATGACAGCCATCAGGACCATCAAGATTAAACTTTTTTCATCCGAAAAAATAACGTTTCGAATTCTTCGGTCCAAAATTTGTACCTGTCAGCAAACGCCAAACGAGCCTTAAGATGGCGTGGCAATAGCATCGGTACAGCCACCCGGGAACTATGTTTAAGGTTACAATTTTCAGTTAAATTTGATGGATCCGTCTTCTACCGACATTGAGCTCTAAATGACGTTTAATGCCTGTACAAGACATTTGATTGTTTACAGCCAGGCGCTTAATCTCACGCTTGCACCTATCGTCGATGTGGCTCGGTCTGCCACTGCGTTTAATCTGACCATAGGAGCTTGGATTTTTAAGAAATTAGCTATCGTATTTCTGTGTCGAGACACTCTGGAAGCTATTTCAGTGATGGTAGCCCCACCTTCGTTCAATCCTTGGATTCGTCCGCGTTCCTCAGCTGATAAATGTGTTCCACGCGGCATTCTTAGGAAAATTTAAAAATTTTTTTGTGTTTCTGCAACAACTACTTAATTTACTCTCAACTTTTCATTTTTTATCAAAACACATCCAATTTGTTGCACGCCGACCATTAAATGCACACTAATTTGGTTTTGCACTAAAAACTTATTTCCTAAGAAAATCAAATATGCCTCAGATGTGGGATAACGGTACTTAGAATGATGACTGTGCTACAAACAAGAATTATGCAAAAGCATTCTAAAAATAGATAACAACAACAACATTCTAATTGTTGTCATTTGCTCGAACAACGCGATGCAGCGTGGTTGTTGTAATATCTATTGCGTCTTGGAATTAAAAAAATAACGGGCCGGGAAGCGCTGGTAAAGAAGGGCTTTGAGGCTGCCCATCGCTGGTCTAATATATATGCTAATTGATTTTCTTAATAATTATCCTAATGTGAACAAATTATGTTAGAAGCAGACACATACAAAGTTGACTTAAATCATAAGTTTAATAATTAAATGCATTTAATACAAAAATATGAAAATTTAAATAGTTGGGCGGCTCTTCTGAGACTCTTCTGGGCGACTATATTGCGACACTTTCAATTGAGTTGCTGGCGACTCTTCTCGGAGACTCTCTTGCACATCTTCAAAAAGGCCTCTCTTGCGAAACTTCCTGAAGACTGGTACGCACTCTTTCTGGAAGTGCTGAAGCCTTAAGGTCTCACTTTCTCCCAACAGAAGATCAGAAAAACGATCAGAATGCGATATCGCAGGCGATTAAATGAAACTTTTCGGCGAGTCGCCTGCGACTCTTCGGCGATTAAATATGTTTGCTGGGGGATACACTAATTCTTACCGGCCGCACGTCGTCTCCAATAAACCGAACTTAAACCTAACCAAAATTAACGTGGCATAGCGACAACTATTTCAAAACTGTCTGTGACCACTTCAAATAAATAATTTAAAAATTTGCAAAACTCAACAACAATTTTGAGAGTTATTAAGAATTATTATGTAACAAAGTCACGGCGGTCATCCATGGTTTCTTTTTAAATGAATTTTAAAAAATATACAGGTTTTTACTAAAAATTCCCTTCCTCACTTCTTTTCGTCAAATATCAAATAATAAGAAAACAGCACAATAATTGACGACTTAACATAAATGTCTTGAAGGCAATAAGTTCAATTCTGAGCAGGCAAATAGCAAAGTAAAAATTGATGAGCATAATGACTTGAAGGCAAATGTTTAAACACTACATCGGCAAAGTTTTCCAATTGTTGTATTTGATTTTAAACGGTTTGTGAATACTCACTTACAAACTCTTTCCAACTCGCGATTTGTTATCCCAATTTTACCTTCAAAGCAGGGATTAAAAACGATATGAATTTCGCTTTTGGTCAAGGCATTTATATTGGCCTAATACTTTTTTCGGACAAGCAACCCATGCCCGTAATCGAAATCGGTCTACGTTTAAGGAAACTGCTTGTAAAATCTGGATTTCAATAATTATTCGAAATATTGCTCGTTTTTGGGGCAATAATGTGTTGAAACAATTTAATGAATCAACCTTTTTGTTCTATTTATTACTTCCCCGCGTTGTAAACATTTTTATACGGTAAAAGGCATTTGTGCTCAACTTAAAATTTCAGAATTTCGATTTTGCCTTCATAATAAAAATGGAGACGCAGTTAATTTATATATTTTGCAATTCATGTTGAACAAAAAATTGTTTGAAAAGCAGGGAAATAAGGACGGCGATTTTAAATTCTTTGCTGTAATTTTGTAATCATTTCATGATTTGAATTCTAGAGGTATCTCCAAAAACATGTAAAAATTATTACATCTAACAAAAAAATTAAAAACTATGGCCTTTGTTTTCGCCTTTGAAATAGATTTCTAGACCGTTTTAACAAAATGTTTAGTAATTAGATGCAAAACGCATACAGGGTTGTCCATATTCCCCGCCGAACCCATCTGGCAACGCCATAACTTTGGACAGAGATGTCAGATCGCTTAATGACATACCGCGTTTGAAGGCCCAGCCCAACCAGATATTTTACCATGGAACAATACACGCCACGCGAGCGCTCTGAAATAGTTGAAATTTACATTCAACAGAACAAGTCAATTGTGAAAACTCAACGTGCTTTTAAAAAATGACGAAAAAGTCACAGTTTGGTGCGGCGTTAGTGCGAAAACGGTCATTGGGCCGTTTTTCTTCCAAAATGAAAATGGCCATGCTGTTACCATCAACCAGGAGCGTTATCGCGACATGATGACCAATTTTGTGATGCCAATTATTCGTCGAAAGCGTATGAGGCAGTTCTGGTTTCAACAAGACGGCGCTCCACCGCACACAAGTCGCATAACAATCGATTTTCTGAAGAAATTGTTTCGGGCCGTTTGATGTCGAAAAGTGGTGATTTGGACTGGCCACCGCGTTCGCCCGATTTGACGCCGCCTGACTTCTTCTTGTGGGGATATTTGAAGTCAAAGGTTTACGTTAACAAGCCAAGGACCGTAGAAGAGCTCAAGGACAACATTCGTGAAGAAATAGCCGCTATTCCGGCCGAAATGTTGGCGAAATCGATGGAAAATGCTGCAAAAAAGGGCAACAATACGCCATCAAAACAAATATACTTGGAACAAATTAAATGATTAAGATTGCCAACCGACAAATTTTTATTTTTTTTAAAAAAAAAAAACATGGGTCCGTCGAATATGGGCAACCTGTACAATTGGTCCAGTTTTGTGCAAAGTATATCGTGATTTACTGCATCAAAAGCCTTGCTGTAGTCCAGCAGGGCGAGTAGAGTTAATTTGCCATCATCCAACTCATTTCGAATATCTTCAATTACATTTAAAATAGCTGTTGTGCAACTTCTATTCTTCCTATAGCCGGATTGCTTTTCATTTAACAGAGAATTGTCAGACATGTGTATTCGAATTTGATCTACCATAAGATGTTCCAAAAATTTTGATAGGTATGGCAATATAGCTATCGGTCGATAGTTATTGTCTGGCTTTAGGATAGGAACTACTTTGGCAGATTTCCATATCGCAGGGAAGACAGAAGTTGTAAGTGATGTATTGAGCACATGAGTTAAGTGGGGCAAGATTTTAGGGAGAAGAATTTTTAAAAATTTTGGGTTCATTCCGTCAAGTCCAACTGCATTAGATTTAATTCTAAGAATACATTCAAGTACATCACATTGACTTACACATCTAAAGTTAAAGTCGTTGTATGGTGCACTACCCAGTTATGTTTTATGAAAGACTTCGGGTATTTGTTATATAATAAAAAATTTTTTATTTTTTTTTTGATAAAAATTTTTTAACCAGGGATGCAAACCTTCTCTGAAGTGGACCAAACCACACAGAACTGAACCAACAACCGAAAAATGCAAAATGGTTCATTACCAAAGTGTAAAAATTTCATATACTTTTTAGAGCATTTCCAGTTCGACAGGGTCTCCCAGACCATTTTCGACCACTGGCCCAGAGCCGCAGTGCAGCCAAGACGCTAAGGCGGAGAGGCAGATTCACAGACAATGCCAATATAAATATTGTTTGTGTAGTACTTTAACATTTAACCATAACAATAACAGCAACAACAACAACAGCAGCAGCAGCGGCCACAGTAACATGCGATAAAAGCAACAACAGCAACCGAAACCATAATAAACAAACAATTACGGTTCTCATTTTGGTTGCTGCAGTGGCAGATTTTGTCGCCAAACAAAATCTTGGTCCTCCGCCCGCTCCCGCCCTCTCTGGCCAGAAAGTGCACTCCACTCGCTGGGGGGACACAGCAGTGGGCAGCAGACAATTCTTGGCTTTTGCATTTTTTTGTATGCGATGCCCACAGCGGGGAGTAAAAAATGTTGTGGCCGATAAGCGACAATGGAACCCAGCAAAACGGCTTTAGCCACAGCCACAACAACAATAACTTTGAGCCAATCTGCTCAAGCAAATCGCATGGGCTTTTTCTCACTCCTTTTTTTTGTCTGTTTTGAATGCCCAGTTTGCCTAGTTTGGGCCACGTCTAAGACCAACTAATTGCAGGCGGCGCTGATTACTCATACGCCCCCATGTCTTCTTCGGCAACAGCAGCAACAACAACAACAATGACAAGCAGCCCAACACGCGAGAGGAACATGGGGACAAACAAGACAAGAGGCCGCTCAAATATTTGTTAAACTTGACACCAAACAAAAGAATTTTACCGAAAGGATTTGAATGAACCAAAAAAAAAAAAAAAAAAATTTGAAAAAAAAAGCGAACAATGTAAACTGCGCGGCATGGCAGGAATGCCAAGCTTGGAGTTGGTGGTGGCGGGGGAGGGAGGTCCAGCAGGAGGACAGCGACAGCAAACAAGGCAGCAAATCAAACACAACAAATCGCCAGGCAAACACCAAAATCAAATTGTACAACAAAAGCACAACCAAAACCAAGCGAGCGACAGGCCGAGGAGCCAAGAGGCGGGCACAGTGGGCTGAAGCTTAAGGAAAACTAAGTCAGAATTTTTGGAAAAAAGCTGAATTTAGAAACAAGGAAAGTTTTAGGATTTGCATAATAGTTTTTTTGTAATAATTATTTTTTTTGTTATTTTGCCTTGCCTTTTGAAATGTTCTTTCTTTGGACTGAAGCTCTTTTCAGGGCGGGTCCAAGAATCATTTGTCACTCCAAGGCATGTGTCTAGAGAGCAAACAGCGTTTCAGTTGCTGGTACCTGAAGCTTGCCAAAAATCTTTGTCCCACTGTGGCTGGGCTGTCTGTGGCATCAACGCAGCATTGACGGCGGCTCTCAGCTCACAGTTTCGCCCTTGTGCTGACGCGCGCCGATCCTCAGCCTGAACCTGAGTCCGGACCCGAGACCGGGCCCGAGCCTTCGCCTTCGCCTGTTGCCTAACGCAGTTATCAAAAGCGTTGAATTATGGCCGCGCTTGGCTGCCAGCTAAATGAGCAACACGTTTGAGGACGACGACGACTCCGACTGGCTGCTGCTGCTGCTTCTGCTGCTGGTGGCGGTGGCCGCCGCCGCTTTGCTTTTTGTGGCGCTATCGCATTTGATCTCGTTTGCCCTGGGCCAGGGGATCTCACCAGCGACAGCGACAGCGACCCGCAGGCAGGGACAGAGGCAGGGCTAACAATGCCCATGATATCATTCATTTCTCATTTCGGTTTCATTCATTGAGCTCTTTTGGCCAAGTGTCGCCGTCGCCGTCGCCGAGTCGTGTTCAGTCTAATTTCATAATAAGAAACATCTTCAGAACACACAATAAACAGCAGCAGCAGCAGCAGCAGCGGCAGGGAATGGCCATGGAGCGCACTTCTCGTTTTGTTGTATTTATTTTTTTTTTATATTTTTTATTTTATGGTTAACTGGCTTGGAATGTCAGTCGGAATGTTGGGCGTTTCCGGTTGGGCTTGCGTGCCCTACACTCTAAAGGTTAAAGGGAATGCCGCATTGAAGGCAGCGGACGGGGAGGCGCCTCGCTCCCCATAATAGAAAAGGGATGCAAATTTCACAAAAACTTCAACAAAAAATTACAAAAACTGAAGAGGAGAGATTGCATAAGCTTGGTCGTACGGTCGATTTTAAGGGCTAGTGGGGATTTTATTTTGGAGCTTTAAATATGGTTTGAGATCAACAATGGGCAAACTATGGCCCGTTCCGCCCTAGCAGTCCCGCCCGTTATTCCGCACTTAACAAAAGATTATAGTTGTCCTCAAAATGACACAATTTAGCATAAAATTGATATCTTCGAATTCCAATTGATCCTAAAGTGTATCAGGTTGACACTTTTTTGTATTAATTTTGATATTTTTGATATTTCACTTATCAAACTTTTAGGTATCATTTTTTTTTCGAAGTTTGCAATATAAATTCAGTTCTTTACAAACTGACATTAAAATTAAAGCACAGTATTTTGAAAACACTTTTTTTTTTCTTAAACTCTTTCAAAATTTATTTTATTTACACTAATAAATTGAATTCGTCAAGTGTGGACACGTCACTATGGGGAAACATTGGTCTCTCACTGCATGCCTCGTGAACACGCGAATGTTGTTTAATCAGAGTCACTGTATTGGTGTGCCTCTTGCTGGAACCCATACATGTAGCGCTTTTCGCCTTTTCTTCATCTTTCTTGTCTTCGAACCTCTCACATTGTGCGTTATCTTGCAAAGCGCTGAAACTGCCACAGCAGATAAGTCCTGTCTAAAGAGTCATTTTATAAATACTGTCTAAAGCGCTTAAAACTTACCTTTTAAGTCTATGTCGTAACGTTTGTCCAGGAAAGGGGCCTCCAGCTTTTTTTAACTAAGTACTGAATCGTTTGCACAAAAACCAGAGGTCCGGAATAACTCTAAACACATATTTTCAAAGTGTCTCTCACTGAGAGAGAAACGTTCAAAAATCATAAGCAATTTCGGTTTCTCACTAAGTTGAACTTTTTATTTTTGCTTTGTTTGTGTTTTCTTGTTAACCGGAAACTTGTTGAGAGAAAAAATTTAACTGTTTTTCAATAACATGTTCAAAGTAATTTTTTGATAACAGTTATAGTATAACAGAAAAACGAAAGTAAATAAAGATAAGTGGAATTTGTCTGTTAGTTATGTAATGATAATTTACTTTGTCATGAAAAATGTTTTATACCAGCTGTGGTCTGAAAATTTAAGTTTGGGAGCAGTCCAACAACAAAAACAGTGAAAAACCAATCTTATCAGATAAAATCGAGTCGGCAAACGAAACACACACTGCATATGCTTTAATTTGCAAACATCTGCTTCAGTGCCAATCGGGTTTCGATCGCGCACACTGTACCTGCTGCTCCCAGCTTGTGCCGTGCGTCAATAAACATGAATTTGTTGTTTCATCTTACTATTATGTAAGGCAATTGCAATTGTTGCGACGTATGCATGTGCGTGTTGGCGCCTCAAAGCGAGACAATTTTCTTAAGCTTCAGAATGACGCCTGTTGCCAAAAAAATAACTCTTAGATCAGTGGAAGCATGGTCATCCCTGGTATATTAGCGGTTTAGCATTGTCGTAATCATAGTTTTGTAGTCTTGTTATGTCATTTGTGGTCTAATGAAAAGCATTTTTTAAGTGTGTTGTGTGTTTTATTCTATGGTCCATGGAGGTCTCTTATCAAGCGCGTAGCTTTCCGTTTAATAGATTTTTTATTATAATATAATATTCTGATGAGGAAGACAAGCTGAGCTGTAAAAATTGAGTGTTATAAAAATTTAATTAAAATTGTAGCTCTATCTGTTACCGTCAGTCTGAGATCACGTCTTTTTTTTATTATTATCGAGCAGAAACTTTGTACAGACGGACATCTCTAATCGAGCACACGGCTATGTTTGAACACCGACGATAAGACCATATACTATAGATGGGGTAGGAGGTTTTTTTTAATATATTTAAGGGTTTAAATTTTTTTTTGTGTTTTAAATCTATGGTTGAAAATGTCTGAGAAAATGTAATGTTAACGGCTCCCACTTCAGCAATTATTAATTCTATACCTTTCCCATAGATTTAGGAAGTTTAAGGCCAAATCGGATGACTATATCTTATAGCTGTCATAGGAACTAGCGGTCGAAGAAGTGGGTTTTATTTAGAAAAATTGTTTATTTTAATGCCGGCGTTCTTAAACTTTGAAATATATTAAAACATTTTTATTTTAATTATCGTTAGTCTTCTAGAGTGAGTTATGAGGGCGGAAAGATAAATCAAAAACTCATCTTCGAACCGCTTACGTTTAAACGGGTTAAATAATATGTTGTAAGTGTCCACCATAGAATTCAGAAAATATTTTTGCACATTTTTATTACCATTTCTTAGGCACAAAAATTTTATTAAAATTTTTTTTTATTAATGTAAACCTAGAAAGTTAACTAGAAAGACAATGTATTTCAAATTGATACTCATACAAATTATTTTGGGTGTAGTAAACAACATAGAACAATTACAAGAAGAGATAAGAAACCCTATGATTTAGATCAGTAATACCGACTGAAATGTCTCAAAACTGTTTCAAGAAGCCTCGTCTAGAATCCTATTTGGAAATTTTATGCCACCTTACCTGATAGCTCGGTTAGAGAATTACTGACAATGTGTACGCATTTTTTGTCGGCATTAAATGAGCATATCAGATATCGAAGATTAACCAAAGTTGATTAAATTTCTAAGGCTAAACCTTTTCTGATTAAATTCTGTTGAGCTGAAAACTTTGGGAAATCTAGCAAATTTTCCCGTTCCCGTTTTCGATTCCAATCAAATCATGTGGAATCAGTAGTGGTAAATGTATTTGCTTCCAAAAACCGCCTGTGTTGTTCGGCTTTTAACTTCAAACCCCATTTACCTTCATTGGACCCTCTTGATAACAAAGAGATTCGCCCGAATTCTTTAATAATTTCTGAGATATCACAACTCTTAGCAATTCCGATCAATCGAATTCGGAAACGGGAACTGGAACAGGTGTGATTAACTTTTAAAATGTAAGTTTTCATATTAGAATAGTTGACCAGCGCGCTTCGCTGCTTACTAAATGAATTGGGTGTTTAATTGGTCTATCATAAAATGTTGCGTTCTACAGAAAGACACAAAATGAAATGAAAAAGACGTTCAACACACATTTTTGGCCCAAATTTAGGAATTTTTTTGACAAATTTTAAAATTTGTTTCTGCAATTTGGTGCACTCGTTACGGAGATAGCCCCTTACATTTTTTAATTGCAAATATAAATGACATTAATTTGCAACGACTAAAGGCTAACTAATTACTGACGCTAAACCAACTAAACCTAAAATTTGTGCAATTTACCTGTACCTGAAATCACAAGTAATACGTACCTGAATCGATCACCTACAAAGAATGCGATAGTAGCTTTAGTTTTGTGTAAGTGAGTGTGAAGTCTTAAACTCATATAAAATCAAAACTGTCGTACATAACTTATGTTCTTCAATACTGTCTTGACGACCTCAGTTTTCCCAGACTCGTGGAAGTTGCCAAAGTAATGATCCCTAAATCTGCTAATGACTATAGAACAATATCTGTACTTCCGTTCTAATCAAAGGTTCTTGAGCGTCTTATGGCACTCCAAATGAACGAATTCATAACCAAATGCGAACTATTTAATGACAAGCAATCAGGATTTCGTACAAAAGAAGCTGCACCACGGCGATTTTAAAGGTGACTGAAGACATTCGGAAACAAACTGACATTGGCAACGTAATATTATTGACTCTATTAGACTACAGTAAAGCGTTTGACACTGTGAACCACGAGTTCACTCTGCACTAAGTTAAGTCGAATGAACAGTTTTTCTAGAACTGCAGTGATCCTAATTCAATCATATCTGGAATCGACGACAACAAGTTACCACACAGACTGCCCCTTCAACAAACGTAGTCCTGAAACATCGTGGGGTTCCACAGGGATCGATCCTAGGACCTCTTCTGTTTTCTGTATATGTTAATGACTTGCCATCTGTCCTGTCTGACTGCCGATGATGTCCAGTTACATGTCAGTCGTCCTATGTCCAAGTTTACTGAATGTGTCTTAGTATGTAACAGTGATCTTTTAAAAGTCAATGATTGGGCTAAAAGAAATGGTCTTTGCTTAAATCCAGCAAAATCAAAATGCATGTTAATAGGTAACAAAATTATTGATACAAATGGCTTGCCAAAACTTGTAATTGACAATTCGCCCATTAAGTATGTAAGCGCGGCAAGCAACTTAGGATTCATTTTTAACCAAACGTTGACTTGGAACGATCACATCACTGATGCTGTAGGGAAAAATGTACGCACTTCTCAGACAATTGTATATTACCAAAAACTTCATACCATCTAAATTAAGACTATTGATTGCTAGAACCTACTTGACTTCTCGACTATTTTATGGCATTGAAGTCATAGGTAACTGTGACGCAAGCAGCCAGCGCAAACTCAAAGTAAGGTAAAAGGTAACGCTAGATACATATTTGATCGTAACCGCTTCGATAGAATATCTGACGTTGCAATAAAAATATTCGACCTTCCTCGACAATCCTGGACAACCCCTTCGAGCTTTGATAATGCTACAAAAAATAATTTTCTCAAATGAACCTCATTATCTATATGAGATGTTGAAATTCTGTGCGTCAAGAAGAACGCATAATATAATCTGCCCGAGATGCAAGCTAGCTAGTTCTGAAAGACATTTCTTTTATATATGCTGTTCGCAGTTGGAATAATCTTCCTCATAATTTAAAAAACCATACAAAATGCCAACGCAGTTTAAAGTTCAACTAATAGCACACCTGCAAAATGTTGTTGACTCCTAAGTGAGAAAGACAGGGAAAGAGTTAGTAATTAAATTAACTTTTTTTTTTTATTCTATTTGTCTTAAATTAATTTCATTTAGATTTAAACTTATTTATTCTGCCACTTTTGTGTTTTTTATTCAAGGGAAAAACGTTCACTAATATCATAGATTTTAAGCTTATTTATTCAATTAGTTAAAGATTTTTAAGATTCTTGTCCTGATTTTTGTAAACTTTCAATCTATAAATTCAACTTTTTTGTGACTAACGCGAGAATATATATAAGCTCCCCTACCTTTTAGCATTGGGTGGTTAAATAAATAAATTAAACTAAACTAATTTAACTAAAACTAACTAATTTAAAATCAAAGTGTTAAGAAAAATTAAGAAAAACTTAGTTAAAGCAAACATGTTTCGTACTTTGTTTTGAAAAATTATTTTCCTTTAAAATTATGCTTTTCATTATATTTTATAAAATGTTATGTGTTATACCCGCGATATACTCGAAATGAAAAATGTTCTTTTGTAAAAATTTTTTTTCGATTTTTTTGTTTTTTTTTATTTTTTTTGTTAAAAATTTATCGGAGAAAGAAGGTGGCCTCAACTAATTTAATAAAAGAGAAACCTGTGCTGTGAAAGCTCACACATAAACATCATTATGATAGCGGGTTGACATAAATCATGCGGGAAAGTATAGGTGCTGCCCTTGGCAAGGAAGGTAAATAAAGCAATTATTGAGTTTTATAATGTAATTCACAATTGTTTGTTTATTTTCTGGGAGACCATTGCAACGCGGCTTGGGCTTCGTTAAAGGACTGCTTACGCTGCCGGCGTGCTAAGAACGCCAAGAACGGAAGCGATGGTGGCGCACCCATCGCATCTCAAGGAGGCAGCGATGTTAAGTGGGAGTCATGTCGTTTTTGCCCAACTTGTCGCACAAGAACCTAAGCTCCTCGTGCGAGATGGCTGATGATAAGGAACTTGGCCCAGCACTAAGTGATTCAATTGTGGACGACGGCAATTCCGTATGTCGAATGGATCAGCTGCACAACTTTTCAATTGTCGGACTTGGGACTTCATTGTTGCCGCAAGTTGTGGGAGACGTCTTCCAATCGATGCCGGAGCTCACATTGATTGAGTGAATTACAAACAAAAGTCTTGCCGAGTCGATTTAGCCATGTTCGTCTCTCAGTCTGTATGAACGCACAGATTTCAAAAATGGTGAGAGATAGAGGTTTGACATGTAAGGGACATCAACTTCTTATAAAGGCTGATTTTTTAGCAATTTTTTTTGGCAGATCAGCTGTTTTCGAGTCACATGTTACTGTCAAACATGTTCAGTTTACAAACTAATAACGCTTGCAGAATTTTATAAGCAGAAACGTTACTGTGCATGAAAATATTTTTTATGCACAAAATGGAAGAGCTGGACTTGGTTGACATGTGGTTTCAACAAGACGGTGCCACAATCCACTCAGCTTCGGTGAAGAGTTGATTTCAAGTTTGGGGCCGGGCAATTGGCCGCCTAGATCGTGCGATATAACTTTGTAAATGTAGCGATGGGTGTCTCGGTTGCTTACAATCAAAACAGTGCTCGGACTATCACGGGTACCAAATAATTACACAGCTCGACAAAATCCAATTTTATTATAAGCCCGGCATTAGACCCTTAAATTATGATAAAAAGGACCTCTATTAGTATCACCTCATACAAGAAAAGCCTCACAAGAAAGCCTGTGATACTATACTGATCCCTATAATCCGCAAGCCAAAGCTTCCTTCTTGAATCTGAAATCACTTCGTCCTCTCGTCTTGGGGAACCCTGATCTTGGAGACTGCGAGCATAGAACGATTCAGAATTCAGTCAACTCTTAACAGTGCTTGGACTTCTTCAATCCATGTGTCTGTCTCTCTCTCTCTCTCTCTGTCTGCCTGTCATCAGTTCTTCTTCTCAAAAGACGTCTAGTTTCAATTTCGTCATTCGTCTGATGACTAAGTGCGTGTGTCTAGCAATTCGCAGAGTCCCTCTGCCTCATCATCATCATGTTCATTCTCATGATCATCAAGATCTGTCGCTGCTCGCAGTTGTGCCGCGTTTCAAATTCCCTAATTACTGTCTGCCCGGGATTCATTTCATTCATCATACGCCACATAGAATGGCCGACGCTCGCTGAGGCATTTTGCAGAGTTCAGAGTTGTCTAAACAGACAACACAAAAATTTGAATAAAGGGCTGGGGCAACGGTCGGCGTCTGTTCACACGCCGACGACGACGATGACGACGGTTGATGGCCATGGCAACGACACGGCCACGTACCCATCCCCATCCCCATCCCCCTCCCTCTCAGTCCCGCCACACAACTGCCATCAGCTCTCCAGCAGCATCCTGCGCACCGTGTTGCTCAATGTGTTGAAACATGAATGAATCTTGTTCACAATTTGGCAACAACACGTTTAGCACGAAAACGAAGGACGACAATGGACTTCACTTCGCAGTTCGAACTTCTTTCTCCATTGTGATTGCGGTCCGGGCATGGGGATCTGGCGGCGGCGGCGGCGGCGTCGCGTACACAAATTATTAGCAGCCTCGCCTCGCTCTCGCCGGTTGCTGGTTAGTAAAACATCATGTCGCTGCTAAGGGTACCCGGTGTACAGGGACAGCAGCAGCAGCAGCATCAGCAGCGGCAGCGGCAGCAGCCGCCTCTGTGGTCCAATTTGGAGCCGCTTGGCTTGCCCGGGCTGCCTGCCTGCCTGCTGCCGCCTAGAAAATTATCTGCTTATCTTGTCTTGTGCTCGTTTCGATCGGCTGCTTATTCATGTTCTTTTGGGCTGCTCCTCAGTGAGATGCACTGCGTTTCGCAGGGGTTTCACAACTTGGGGTATGTCGGCAATGGGGAAGAGTTTGTAGAGTTTTTCAATGTTTTCGATTTCGGAGTAGAATCTAGAATAGATTTTCATAAACTTTGCTTTAGCTGGGAAGTTTTTTAGTCTACGCGAAGCTTTTCAGTCTGAGCTCTGTGAGCTGGCGATTACTGTGTCAGATTTTGCTACAAGCCAGCCTTTGGGATTCCCAAGCGGTCATAACAGTTCTGCCAACTCATAGAAGACAGGCGAAAGTCGCTGATGATTGAATTAAGGAAGTTCACGAAATATCCGTACGATCAACCAGCCTCCTTTGTGGATATGTTATGAACAAAATCATAACTAATTGACCCAGAGCCTGCTAAAAAGTTCTATGATTGATAATCAAAAGGTCGTTAAACAAGTCACATTGCACTTGGATTAAGCTATGAACCTCTTGCATCAAGAGTTATACTTGAATCAAAAAATTCGATCTGGGAACCAGAATTTTCATTTTACCACACTTCTCAGCCAAGTAAGAAGTTCTCTACATTTTCTCAGCATTATGTTAAAAATTAGGTTAAAGTTCTAGGTAATTTGGGTTAGTATGTATACCGATTTGAACGCTAAATAGCGTGCCATCACATTCCGAAATTGCCTACTTTTGTAGCTAAACGTCTCAAAAAACTAAAATAAACTGACTGCCTGAGTTCTATCGGAATAAAATTTATATCGTTTTTATTTAAATTTTAAATATGATTTGTTCCGTGTTGTAATTTAATTAGGTACAAAACATTCTCGAAAAACGACTGTCAATTGTCTTAAAATGAGAACAAACGTTCTTGAATCAAGAACTTTTCGCTTAACGAAAGTTAAAAGAAGCGTTCAAGTTCCAAATTTCTTAACTTGAGGAGCAAATACAATTAAAATGCAAGCTCCAAATATTGTGCAACGGAAACTGCGAATTATTTTAAGTCGATTTAATTGACTTTAACAAGAACAAACCAAGAACACTTTGTCAAAATATTATAATATTTTTTTTTTTTTTTTCGAGAATGCATTGGGGATGACTTTATAATTTATTAAACTTTATTTAAGCTCTTTTACGGACGTTCGACAGTGGGTCTAAAACTAGAAAAATTTTGTGTTTGCGACAAATTCTTTTGGGTACGCCTTGCAAAGTTAACAGTTATTACCATTTGCCGTAGGCGGGTTCTGCGTTTGTGAGTGTGTGGAGTGGGCGGGAACGCGGGTGGGAAAAAGGGTTAGCAGTGACTAAACAGTGACTGAACAGTGACTAAACAGTGACTAAACAGTGACTTATTAGTGACTTGACAATGACATGACCGTGACTTGACCGTGACTTGACTTAAGAGAGACTTGACAGTGACTTGACAGTGACTTGACAGTGACTTGTAGTGACTTGACAGTGACTTAACAGTGACTTTAACAGTGACTTGACAGTGACTTGATAGTGACTTGACAGTGACTTGTCAGTGACTTGACAGTGACTTGACTGTGACTTGTCAGTGACTTGACAGTGATTTGACTGTTACTTGACAGCAACTTGACATTAGCTTGACAGTGACTTAAGAGTGAATTCGCACTGACTTAACAGTGACTTGACAGCGTCTTGACAGTGACTTGACAGTGACTTAAGAGTGACTTAACAGTGACTTAACAGTGACTTAACAGTGACTTAACACTGACTTAATACTGCGTAAACAGTTAAATTTAAAATCAAACTAATCGTCGTAAACGGCTTCGCTCGTACCAAGTGACCGTACAGACTTACACCCCACAGTTTTTCAAAAGATTTCAATTTTTTAAATAAATTTCATTTAAGAGCCACCAAAAATTTCTTTTTAAATCGGACTCCTACTTTTGAAGAACCGATCAGTCAAACCTTTAATTCAAAGTATGATTTTCAAAAAAAAGATTTTCTGAATGTTAAAAAATTCGATGTTTTAAAATTGCCTTTTAGAAATATGTTTTTGTAATAATTCTGGCATGTTCCATTTTCAATTGACTAAAACACCCACCCCCCCACCCATCTTTTTTTAAACCCACCACTTCCACGGCAACCTTTCGAAAGTGGAATTGATTCATGTTCTCGCAACACCAAAACGAAAAACTTCTCTTCGCCTTGAAAAGTAATTCTTATTAGTCAGTGGAATGAAAAGTAATTGCCAAATTATGCAGTCTTACAGTTGCCAGATGTACATAAAGTAAATATTTCTTAACTTTGTTATCAATTTAGAAATTGATATGTAGTTAAATTTAATTGGCATTCTAGTCTTTAATTAATTTGCCTGTGCAAGCAAAAAGCCTCTCACATTTCCGACTGTTCAATTTTCGATCGTTTCGCTTGGAATTTTGGTTTCTCTCTTGTGTATTTAGTGCCATTCTCGCTTGGTCCGGTGGATTATGAAAAGTAAAAAGAGATCAATTTCATTCGAAATTGAGAACACAAAAACGAAACCGAAGCGGAATTGCGTTCGATTTACTTTTCAAAAAGTAGTGGAATTGAGAACATGCCTTAATATATCCCGAAACCTTCATAAATCAGGTATTTCAGAATTAACAAAAACCGTACTTGAATAAGGAATTTGGTACTTGAATCAAGATACTATTTTTTAAATTTGACCTTAGTTTAGGTTCAGCAACCTAGCGAACCATTTGCTCAAAGCAAACCCCTTTCCATTTTTAGGAGTTTGGGTGTAAATTATAAATATCGCACCATACCTTTTCAAGTTGAAGTCTTTTACATTATTTTAAAATTATGTGAATATGTACCGAATTAATTTTACAAGTCGCTCACATATGTTCCACAACTTTCAGAACGTTTCGCCCATTCTGACTGCTACAATAAGCAAGATATACAGCTAGCCCACAAACCAAAGAACACAATGAAGAACTTTTTCAATAAGACGAAGTCCAAAGTAGACACATTCGATAGGAGCAATGTGATATACAAGATTCCATGTAATGGAGATGCAAAAAACAGCTGCAACAAATTGTACATTGGTACAACAAAATATAAACTTAGAACTAGGATATCTCATCACAAATCAGACTGTAAACTCAGACATCAAACCACCATTCAAAAAACGGCGCTTGCGACACACTGTACGGAGAGCGCACACTCGCCGAATTTTGAAGCAACAACAATCCTACAGCAAGAAAACCACTACAGCAAACGCTTCACTCTTGAGATGTTGTATATTATAGACACACACACTGACAAAAGGCTTAACTACAAATCGGACACAGAGAACTGCGCGCACCTATACAGACACTTACTGACCAAACAATAACTCAGTATCCAACTCCACGCCGAACGGAACAGACGTGTAAAACAATGTATGTAAAAAAGTTTGTGTTTTTTGTATTAAGTCAATGTTACATTGTAATTGGAAATTGTTTTGTAGTGTCCCTGAAGATGGTTGCCGAGGAGCAACTGAAATATATTGGAAAAACAGCATACACATCTGTGTGTTTTACTTGACCTCGAGCCCGCAATACTTAAATTCTACGATTTAGAAAGGTCGCTAACTATTAACTTTATGTTCCGATATATTGATATTTTAGTGTGAAGGTATGGTAGTGGAATGATGGTCACACTGTATATTAAAATAAATGACTAAACGGAGAGTAGAACGCAGTAAATAATAAAAGATGGACGAAGACAGACGCTGAAAATAAAATGGCCGAGACAGACAGTAAGGTAAAACCGTATCAACAAATCGTGAGGAGACAAACTTGTTAGAGACATTGTACATATTAAACCGTGTGTAAATAGTAAAGCTGTGTAAATGGTGTGTAATTTGAAACCCTTTCAAAGTCATTATTTCTGCGAAATAAGAGTAAAATCAGGTTTCTCCAGAAGCGAAAAACTTTAAATAAATTCATAGAACTTGCTCAAAGCTTGAGAGCCGAGTGGGAGCAGGTGTATAGGGCAACCACCGGTAGCGTAAGTGCAATCTTTCTTTATGCAAGCGAGAGCAGAATTGAAAGGCCCACTTAACACGCATTTCGCTCACAAAAGTATTTCTGTTGATTGTTTTTTAAAACAATAAATCCTTGATTTAAAATTAAACAAGAGAACATTTGCAGCATTTTATGTACAGTTTTTTTCGCACTAAAACAAATTATTTTAACTAACAGTTTGCTTTTATTTAGATATTTATGCTTTTATTTAAAGGGCGCGCGCACACATGCAGCTGAAAGATGAACTTTAGTACGTCAGCAAGCCGAAATAAACAAACATGCTTGATTGCATCCGCAAAGCTGAACTTACAACTGAATTTTAAAGATCAAACCAGTGCTTGTTGTGCGCATCAGCATGCACGGAGCGTGGTGAATTGTCAAGTTCTGCCTTCAGTTCATCTTTCAGCCGCATGTGTGCGCGCGCCTAAGAGATTAATTTCATGTAAGAGCATTCCCCATTCGTGGCTTTGTAAACTTCGACCGTCTTCCCGTTGTTCTTGTTGCTTGTGTGTTTAATTTATGTGCTTGACGTGACACTTGCAATCGCTGAGTTTTGCCTTCCAGCCTTCTCTGCCTGCCTGCGAAATTCGTCAGGGTCTCTTTTTTTTTAACAGGGAACTGGTCAACCTGGTCATGTGGCTGCCTAATATGCGACAGCCGCCGCCTGTTAACACATCGGTGAACCTCAAAATATGAAAACCGAAACCGAAACGAGCGCGATCGGTGGGGACCCCACAACGATGTCCGTTCCCGTTGCCCTAACGAGGTGTCCAGGCGATGACGATATTCGAGACCGGGGACCGAGTCTGAGTGAGAGTGAGACGACGATGAGCTGATCCCCGAACGGGCGATTGAATTTCACACGTGGCTTAGTGTCCGCCCGCATTAAGCACGCTCCAGTGGACGTTGCGAGAGCGAGATGGCGACTAGTGGCGGTGGCGGTGGCAGTGGCGGTGGCGGTGGCGGTGGTGGGCCGCTTTTATGCAAATTCACTGGCCCCGGCCATCTTGGCCAGAAGGCTAAAGCCCGATGGCTGATCTCTCGCCATCTTTGAGTGTCAACCTCCTGGGCCTACCACTCTGGCAGTTCCATTGTTCTGTGTCGCTGTGTCTGTGCCTGCTGTGATGACATTCCACAGATTAGGCAGAGAGTGAAAGAGAAAGAGAGGGATGGGTAAGCACCATATCCTGCCGGCAGGCACAGTGCAAAAATTGTGGCGAATTTGGAAAGCGGAAAAAATATTCTCCCATGATCCGAACTATAAGAGCAAAGATTTTCAAGAGTCCATTCCCTTGGAATGTTAGTTTGAGAACACTTTTTCTTCCAGTGCACTCATGCTACTCCCAGCCCTGACTCCCAGTTGGCCAAAACTCCCAACTCCGTGGCCGTATGAATGAGTTATTTCGGACTTAATCGGTGAGTTTGCATCTCGTCCAACGACGACAAAAATGCCTTTTGCCTTTGGATTCGTCGTCAGCGTCGTCGTCGCCGTCTCCTGGCCACGTTTTGTTTCAGTCTTTGGTGTCCTCCATTTGATTGAACTGCTCAATGAAATATGCAAATTTGTTGCCGCCGCTTAATCAACTGCAAGGCTGCCCAAAGGTTTTCTGCCTCATCATCATCGTCTTCCACATCGTCTGCACTCGCATCGCATCCAACACATTTGTGGTCTTTTGGGGCAATCTTAAATATATCCTGCTGGTGGGTAAATTTTTCTCTTATGCGCTTTGCGCCTTGGTTTGATTTTTTTCTCTCCTTTTCCTCGCTTTTTAGGTTTATCGGATCGCAGGCGAGGGTAAGTCACGACTTGGCCGAAAAGAAGAAACTAAGCTGATGCAGTTGCATTTGCGGTTGCAACTTGCTGATGCGGAGGAGGAGAGTGAATACCCTTGGCAAGGGGATTCCCACCTAGACTAAGTTTCCAATGCAATTTTGCTCTAATTGAACTGTTCTTTTTTGTATTTTTAGTTTCGTTTGGCAAATTGCTTTTAATTGGCCTTTTGCTAACAAGTTGAAGTTTGGCAACCGAATTACGCAAAGCATAAGCCAAAAATAACAACGATAATAATAAAATAACCAAAAGGTGTTGCAAAGTTGACGATGAAATTGTCCAAATGTCCATCACAAATAAAAGTGTTGGCAGGTGATTGAAATCTCAAACCGAAATCGAGTTTGAAATTGAGATTGAGATTAAGAGTGACATGGCGACATTGGCAATCAAAAACCAATTTGGGACTTGAACCAAAAAATGTTGAAGATATTTAGTTGATTTGAACTTTGCCAAATAGTTTGGATATTGTCGTTGGTAAGCTTAAGTTTTTATATTGGAAATTATTTGAAAATGCCCGCCAAGATGTAAATATATCGATATTTTAGTGTTAAGGTATTTTAGGAAATATGGAGAATGGATGATGACTAGACCGAGAGTAGAACGCAGGAGATAATAGACAAACAGGGATAGAAAGAAAAACCCCGTATCGACAAATCCGTATAGAAACATTGTAAATAGAAAACCGTGTGTAAATAAAGAAAACCAAAATCCTGAAAAAAACTCTGATACATATTATAAGAAATCATATATGAATCGGATCACACTACTAAAAGGTAATCTCTTGCGAAAATTAAGTTGTGAAAAAGGAAGTTCTACCCTAAAAAGTAAATACATGCCTGTCTGTCCAGCTGACTGTATGAGCGCGTCGATCTCAGAGACTATAAGAGACAAAGCCACCAGACACAGATCAAGATTGTTACAGATTTGAAATGAATGAAAACCTACATAATTAAAAGTACAGGGTATTTTGAAGTAAATTTTATTTCAACATTCAGTTTAAAAAATCTTTGAAAAACTTTTTCCGAGTGTAAACTATCATTATCTGATAAATCTAACTCGGAATTGAAATTAATAAGAAGGCCAACAACATCTCTATCGAGAGGATCATTTTTCTTTGATGAAGGTAAGCTGCTTTGTGATCCAATAATACACTTCTGCTCAACTGCATAGGTTCAGCACATCCCAAAAAGTAAAATATTTACATTTCTTCTATCAATTTGTAAATAACAATCAAGGTTAGAGTTACGTTTATTGTTTTGGCTGATCACTTTTTTCAGCATCAGCAGCCGAGTCGATATAGCCATGTCCGTCTGTCCGAATGAACAAACAGATCTTAAAGATGGAAAAAGATAGAGGTTTGACATGTGTGGGACATAAACTTCTTATACTTGCAGGCAGATGAAGTTTATTTTCAATTTTTGCCACGCCCCCTTCCTCCACCGCAGATAGAGGATGGAGAGGAGGAGAGAGAGATAAATTTAGAGATGAGCGCAGCAGCAGAACTGCATTCAGCTCCTACTCTAGGTACAGAGTACATTACAGTCGGGCTTGACCGACTTTCTCACTTGTTTAATTTATAATTTTGGGTCTATAAAATCCTCTCAATTCCCGCCCTCCCTCTCTTTATATAATGCATCGGGTGACAACGACTCTGATATTGCCAATCTATTTGCAACATTTTTCCAACGATGCTATTCTGCATCTGCTAATAATTTTGTCTCTAAATATTCTTATTCTGTGGCAAATTCCAACTGCTTTGTATGCCCTGTTTTATCCAGCCTACGAACAATCAAGTCCTCTTTCAGTCCCAGACCTGACAAAGTTCCCAGCTGTGTGTTGAAACTTTGTGCTGACTCCTTATGTGTGCCGCTCTGTAAACTATATAACATGTCTCTTCAACAGGGAGATTTCCCTAGTCCATGGAAAGAATCCTATATCATTCCTATTCATAAAAAAGGGACCAAAGTCAATCATTTCGAACTACAGGTGTGTATCGAAACTCTCCTAAGCTTCTTGAAAAGATCCTGACTCCCCAACTACAACATTATTGTTGTTCGGTAATATCCGTATCTCAACATGGTTTCATGAAGAATCACTCCATTTCTACGAATCTACTTGAGTTTACTACTCATGTAAACAATGGCTTTGTCAATAAGCAACAAACTGATGTAGTTTATACTGATTTCAGCAAGGCTTTTGACTCAGTTAATCACGAGCTCTTGGTACATAAACTGTGTCTGCTCGGCTTCCCACCAATCCTCCTCAACTGGAAAAGTCTTACTTCAGTGATCGATCTCAACGAGTTGGTTTCAAATCTGTACTATGCAGCTCCATTATTGTACTATCTGGGGTCCCCCAAGGTAGTCATTTAGGCCCCTTACTATTTAACCTTTTCATTAATGATATCCCACAGGTTTTATCCCATTCGCAGGCACTGATGTATGCCGATAATGACCCTACGTCTCCTCTACTCCTGCAATCCGATTTAAACTCTCTTAACACCTGGTGCTCGGTTAATAGCCTTCCTCTTAGTCTCAGCAAGTGTAAGTGTATGACTTTTAGTCATAATCAACCATATGAGTTTGATTATATGATTGATTCCATCCCTTTGTAACGTATCCATAAATTTGATGATTTGGGTATACAATTTGTTCCCAAATTATGTTTCAATAGTCATATATCAGTTATCTCAAACAAGGCAATGGGAGTTCTCGGATTTGTAAAATGGTTGGAAGGAATTAAATAACCCATTAAAATTTTTTTTAATTTTTTTGTTATTATTTTTTTTTTTATTAAATAAATAATTTATAAAATATTTAAATTTTTTTTTTTTTTTAATTTAAAAAAATTTAGATTTAGATTTATTGGTTTTATATCCCAGTGCTACAAGTTACAACTTATATTTAATGCACCAGTCACATTGACAAATAAATTTCTTTTTGACTTAAGACTAACAATTGTTTTAGCTTACTTAACTAATTTTACTATAAACATTTACTTTTACATTATTTTCGTTGTAGGTGAGATTTCAAATTATTTTTAAATTGCGTTTCGCTTTGTATAGTTTTTAAATGATTAGGCAACTCATTCCATAGTCGGATTGCAGGTATGAAGAAATGTCGCTCTGAGCAAGATAGCTTAAATCGTGGGTAATTCAAATTATTTGTTCTCTGAGAGGCAGAGAAGTTTAGCTTAGAGTAAAGATAGTTTGGTTCTTTGGTTACTATAATCTTGTGTAAGAAAATTAATGTTCTAAGGTCAATCCATTCTTTTAGGCTAAGGTCAAAAATCGTACATGCTAGAGAAGTAATATGGTCAGAGACTCGACGGTTATAAATATATCTAACAATTGAATTAAAAGCTACCGTTAATTTTTTTTATGTCATCTACATTGGAGTGTCCGAATATTTCGAGTCCATAAAAAAGTGAGGGTATAAGGTATGTCTTTGCAATAAGTAGCTTAATTTGTATCGGTAGAAACATTTGTGACACTGACAGTTGCCCTCAACAGTCCATACGCTGTACCGCACGCTTTAGAGACATGTTTACTCCACGAAAGTGTGTTATTAAAGATGATGCCTAAGTTGGAAGTCTGGCTCTCGTATTTAATCGGAGTATCATTAATAAATAGTTTTGGCAGCTGTGTCGTTTCCAGGGCTTTTTTATGTAGAACAATACATTTTTGACTTAGATGGGTTTGATAGAAGCCCTTTTTGCCCACCTGTATATTTTTAAAAGTTCATTATTACAAACATTGATACAATCTTGAAATTCTAATTAACGGACGACTAACATATATCTGGACATCATCAGCGTACATATGGACTTTACAATTAGACAAGTTACTTGGAAGATCATTAATATATACGGAGAACACAGAGGTCCTAGTACTGAGCCTTGTGGAACACCTCTCGTAGAGGTTTTTTTTAAAATTAGACGTGGAAGATCCAGAGACCACTGCCTGTGGTCTGTCCGCTAAGTAGGACCTAAGAAGTTTGGTTGCACAACTAGTAAAATTACAAATATTATTTAGTTTTGTACACAGAATATCATGGTTTACAGTGTCAAATGCCTTGCTGTGGTCAAGCAGCGTCAAGAAAACCACATTACTTTCATCCAGCTCTTTTCTGACTTCCTCAGCTATATTTACGAGAGCTGTTGTGCAACTTCTTTTCCTCCTGAATCCTGATTGCACATCACTTAACAGTGAGTTTCTATCAAGAAATTCTTGTATTTGTGCAGCCATAATACGCTCAAATGCTTTTGCCAAAAATGGGAGAATAGAAATTGGTCTGTACTCGTCATTAGTTTTAGGGATTGGCAAGATTTTGGCTCTTTTCCATATTTCGGGAAAAGATGAAGTGGTGAGGACAGTGTTAAAAATATGAGTTAAGGGGTCAAGAAGAAAAGGAAGAAGAAGCTTTAACATTTTCGGATTAAGATCGTCGAGTCCAACTGCATTCGATTTGATCTTAAGTATACTTTCTAGGACGTCACAAGAACTGACACACACAAAACTCAAACTGTTATCACAGTAGGGTAAAGAATTCAGGTACAAGTTGCAAGCAGCTTAAGGTACTTGGTTTTTTATAAATTGTTCATTTAGTTTGTTCACGTCAATGTCAGTTCTTGGATTGTGGTTTATTATTGAGAAATCCTAAATTTTAAATCTCTCTCTGTGTGTATTCTAGATGTTGTTGTTGTAAATATATTTATATCATATTTTTTATATCAATAATCTTTTTTTTGTTTGGTATAAATAATTTTTATTGTTGTTTTGTTAAGTTTTAATAAGTAAATATAAATTTTAAATAATAGTAATAAGTAATAAAAAATATAGAGGAAGGTTTTGGATTTTAGTTTTTTCTTAGTCTCTTTTTCGTTCGCTCTTTTTTACTTTGTGTCCACTAGCAATAATGCGGCGCAAAATCAATAACCAGCCAATTTTTGTAAATAAATACATATCGAAATTTTTACTAAATTAAAAACAGAAATTAATAAAATACTGATAGCCTGCTGTGTTTATAAAGGTTATAGGGTTACGGTTATAAGAAAATAATTTTATTCGGTTACGGTTTCGGTTACAAATTTTAAAGTGTTCTTAGCGGTTAACTAAACTAACTTAGCGACTAATTAACACGAGAGTTTATAATCTTGAACACTAGACAATTTTGTACTATTTTTTTAGCTCAACTGAATAGGTTAATAAACTTTAAATTAAAGAAAATTTATATCAAGTTATATTTTAGAGTTTTAGTTTCTTCTAACTTATTTGGTAGGTTCTAACGTATTTGTTCAATATTTTAATAACTTCGAGCGAGGTTGTTGACTTTTGCGTTTATTATTGACGTAACAAACTGATGCTCACAAGTCCTATGATCAGGGTTGCCACAGAAACCTCTACCAACCAAATTCCAGCCTTAGGCCCCACAGAAATTTCTTGTGGTAGGTTTCAAACGCAAGGTTAATTTTGGAAATGTAAACAACTTTATGTTTCTGAGTAGGTGGCATCAAATGATCAAATTATTAATTTATTTGAAAGATTTGCTGCTGGGCCTTAATAGGTGAAAAAACAAAGAGTTATCCAACACAGCTAGCCGGTCAAAAAGATGCACCATTTATATTAATTACCTGTCAAAACAGAATACAAAGCGAATCTTCTGACTCTTCTAACTTATAAACTGAAATACGCTTGCGAGTGACCAGCTCCTCTTTCAGCAGCTGCATGAATCTTTATTTAAAATTTGGTTTCTTTTTATTCCTTTTTTTGATTTGACGCATGCAATGTATCACAAAATCTTACATTGACAGGGTCGATTTCAATGCAAGCAAATAAGTTGCCCTCTGCACTTGTGTTCAAACGCAAGAAGATAGTTGTAATGTTTTGGTAAAGTTGTATTACTTGTATCTCAATTGGCGTTTTCAAAGCAATTCCAAATATTTTCCTATTGCTTTCCTAAACTTTACATCTTCATGCTTTGACCAGGCCCATGACAATGCCACGCCCTCCGCCCCATCCCCATTCCCATCCCCATCCGCATCCTCATCCTCATCATTCGGTTAGCTAGTTATGTGTATGTTTATGCAATGCGTATCTGAAAGATACAAAAGATACTCGCACAGATTGCAGCTATCGATAACGTGACTCCGGCTTAATATTTGCGTTTGTGGCGTTAATTATGGGTTTCGCCGTTTCTTTGATTGTTTTATTTGTTTGCTGGCATCGTCGCTCCTCGGCTGCAATTGTGCCTGCTGCTGGTCGTGTAATTCCGGTTCGTGCAATGATAATTATATTAATTTGCCATTCGAATGAGCTGCAAGTGGTACGAGTTGTCCAAGACCGAGTCGCAGCAGCAACTGGCCGGCAGTTGCCATTACAAAACAATTGCGATCGAAGGAAAATCAAATCAACTCGAAAAACTACACAACCGAGAAGTGCCCCAAACAGCTGACATGTGTATAATTATGCGACTGCGATCGACCGGGGAAACCACGCCAGGCGGAAAGTGCGAAGCGGGAATACTCTATGAAAAGTCTTAGTGCGAGCTGGCTCAAATCAATTGCCAGGACATTCGATACATCAATGCTGGAGGGTCCACTTGTGGCCGTGGCCGTGGCCGGGGGAGGGGAAGGGGGAGCGGCGCTGTCATAAAGATTTCAATGTGGGCATGAAAACGCGTGTAGTCCAGCTGAGACATACAAATACCTGCCACCGACTGAACCGATTGTCGCTCCTGTCTCCCTCCATCTGCCTCCCCTATCGCCGCTCACCTTGCTGCTTGTCTGTTCTTTTGCGTGTAAGACAAATGAGCACTCAATTATCGTATTTCTGCTTTAGCTGCTGCTTCATTTGTCTTCGGCGGCGAGCGGTGAGTGTGCGGAGTGTGCGGAGTGTGTGTGTGGAAATGTGGAACTCGAACTTAAACTCTGGACAACAACTGAGCCACAGCCGCTGCCACTGCCACTGCCGCTTGATGTGCTTTTGATGCTTGCCAAGAGCCTTAAAGGATTAAGGTGAATAGAATCTGTGTACTATTGGGTGTGTCAATTAATTTTTAAGATTGATTTAATTACATCACGTTGAGGTTTTATGGGCAAGCTTTGCTGTTTTAAAGAAGAACTGACGTTGAGTGTCGTCAAATGCAACTGGGGAGCATGTGAAAGTGATTCGAGAACCAGAAAAGGGAGTACTAAGACTTGAAATGTCCCACGAAACCATGACAGGTATGCTTGATCCACAAGAATGGGTAAGGTTGAGTAATCGATTTTTAACTAAGTACTTTCACTTGGAAAAGTCAGCGGCTCTTAACAATCTAGGAAATTACTAGTTGAATCAGGTCCTAACTATATTATCAGTCTAATGGGGTACAGTTGGCACCACGAAAAAGGCATGCAATCACGGTCGCCACTTGCAATTTATTAAAATAAAGAACTGTAGTAATAATCCCTCAAGTTACTATTTAGAATAAATAAAGAGCGGCCGATACTAGGGAAGCTTGATACAAAGTACTCGATACTGAGTTCTTGATACTCAGTACTCAGCACTCAGTATTCAATACTCAATTCTCCATAATCACTATTTGATACTCCATACTCGATGCTCAGTATTCGATACTCAGTACTTGATACTCAGTACTCGATAATTAGTACTCGATACTTAGTACTCTATTCTTAGTACTCTGCACTCGTTACTCAGTTACATAGTACTGATTACTCGATACCCAGTATTCGATGCTCAGTACTCGATATTTACTGCTCGATACTCTATAATCAAAAATCGATACCCCGAACACGATTCTCAGTACTCGACACTAAAATCTCGATACTCAGCACTTGAAACTAAGTGCTCGATACTTAGTACTCGATACTCGGTGCTCGATACTTAGTACTCGATACTCAGTTCTAAGTACTCAGTCCTCTATACCTAGTACTCGATGCTCAGTATTCGATACTCAGTACTTGATACTCAGTACTCGATAATTAGTACTCGATACTCAGTACTCTATTCTTAGTACTCTGCACTCGTTACTCAGTTACATAGTACTGATTACTCGATACCCAGTATTCGATGCTCAGTACTCGATATTTACTACTCCCTACTCAATAATCAATAATCGACACTCCGAACTCGATACTCAGTACTCGGCACTAAAATCTCGATACTAAGTACTCGATACTCCGTACTTGATATAAGATACTCAGTAATCGATACTCGGTGCTCAGTTTAAAATTTAATCCCGAACTATTTCGAGCTTTGAAAATATATCCAAAAGCTCTCTACACATATTTTCTGACTTTCATACTCATTTATTGTCACAATAAACAATTTAAAGAGCAAAGTGATTGACTTGAGTCTGAAGAATCAAATTATACATGTTCCGAAATAAGAACGCCAAATCATTGGGCACATTTAGCAGATAAATCCGATTAGCAATTACTGATTTACGATTTGTGATTGCCGATAAGTCTCTGCTGAATGGCATTGATAGCAGGCATTAAGATATTCTGTGGCCTCAGTACTTTTAATTTTTAAAAACTTCAATATTATAATTTACGCTAAGGCAGGCTGATCTAGCAATCGGTAACCAAATCATACTTTTTGTTCGAATCCTATTCAGCAATAACGAATGTCAAACTGGTAACCGACAATCTCTGTATTCAGCAGGTAAAGTCGGCAATCAAAAATACCAAATCGTTAATCGAAATTATTTGCGTAGCCTCGAAGTAATTTGTTCGCAAGCTGCTGAATACAATTTTTCCTTTTTAATCATTCCAAGAAGCCAAACTTGCGGTTAGTTAGTTCCTAGTTTCACCACAGCTTATACGCTTATCTACATATTTTCATAAAATTCAAAATTTCGAGAAGCGTCAAAAGTGTCGGTTACTATCTATATCGTTTCACTAGAAACGATATATTTTCTTTAGCAAAGCTCAATCAACGATATGCCAAAAATTTATTTTTATAATTTAGTTAAGAAAACAATTTTACTTTCTGCAGAACAGAACCAAAACTGTTTTTGAGGAGTCGAATCCACGACGCCGCCGCCCTAAAACAACGTTATTGCCATCTACACCACCGAGCTTCTTGCTTGCCGAGCGTTTAGCGTATGGCTGTAATCTTCGGTTCTGTTTGGGTTTTTGTTTAAATCAAACCGAACTTCTACATTGTTAACCTCCGAACCGGACCTACTTTGCTGGGCAAAAAGTTCGGTTCACTGAATAACCTTTGCTCATTTAAGCATATATGGACTTTGGGTAATTAATAAAGCATTATTCAAGTTGTTAAATATTTAGTCCACATATTGAGGTTGGTGAGGCCCTTTATTTTAAAGTCCCGTCACTTTTTCGTAAATATAACGAAATGAGATCCATTTGGGTATTGATTACGTTTTTAATAGGATCAACGTTTTCTTTTCAACAAAAAATATGGTTTTGTTTTTACCAAAAAATGTCTTAACGATCTAAAAAAATCCAAGAAACAAGCTTTGAACTAAAACCTTATAGGCTATTTCCACTGGGCAACATCTAACATTTTGAAGCAAAATGTTTCTATTTCACACGATAATTAACGGCTGATAAACTTGTAATGCATTATTATACATATATTTTCATTTTATACCTAAATATTGGTACATACCTTATTTTTCAAATAAAATTGGATTTACGTTTCCGCTTTTTTCTTTTATTCTTAAACATAAGAAAAATGTACATCGAACAGAGGTAAAACCAAGGACTGGGATGTCGAATGCCGAGGACACACTTTTTGCCAAATTGACGAAGTCTAGAGGGACGCTTTTTCACTCAGTGTCGACAAACGTGAATATATTAATAGCGACATGATTATAAGGGCGCTATGACTCAGTTATGAGTTAGGACAATCTTGGTTTTGACGTGCGAAAGCGCATTATGCGCATGCACAAAAAGGTGAGATGATCAGTAAAAAATGTAGCTGGTAACAAGCCGCAGTAATGATGTGTTGCGCCCGCGGGGACTGCAAAGTGTCATACTCAGCCATGTATCACCTCACGAGCCGGCATAATTTTTCAAAAAAATATTAAAGAAAGGGGAAAAAGTGAGAGGAAAGGAAAAAAAAAGAAAAAGAGAGGAAAAAAAAAAGAGAAAAAAAAAGGAGAGAAAGGGAAAAGGAAAGAGGAAGGGAAAAAAGAAAAAAAAAGAAGGAAAAAGGAAAAAGAGGGAAGAAAAAGAGGAAATAAAGAAATTTGGAAAGAGAAAGAAGGGAGGTTGGGGAATTTTGTAGAAAAAAAAAAAAGAAAGAGTAGTTTTTGTACGAAGAGGGGAAAAAGAGAGAGAGGGAGGAGAAGAGGAATTTTATTTTTTTAACCCATTAACTTTTTATTTGGGGTAATAGGGTGAAAAAGGTGGGGGGGATGGCATAATGGCACTCATATTCCGCGCACAAAAATTCAGCCTCCTATCTCTACCCATAGTCTGTGCAGGGGGTGGTGCGTTTTCGCACCCGTCGGCGTTAATGAATACAATATTATTACTGGAAAAAGGTTTGTTGAAATAATTGTATTGAGAAGGAAAATACGAGGATTAAATTGAAGTTTAAATTAAAATTTATTTATTTATGCTACTCTAAGAAACATTTAGGATGCACTGCCACTTTGCACTGGGCACAATAGTACATGGTGTGCAAGGCACAGTGGCGACAACGAATGCGTTTTGTCCCCTTCTCAATGTTGTGGCCAACATTATCCAGTTTCAATCGTTTTTGAGCTGGTGTGTCTTGAGTTTTGGGACCACGATGATATGCAACTACCCCACTTTGCTGCAACGAATCGGTCACAATGTTGCGGAATTCGAATTGTCCCATCTTTTGAATTGCTATATGGAGCCATTTTTATTTTTCGTTGCGTTACTGCGCTGGTGACTACGAATGTCGCAACAGAGCTTCTAAGCATTGACCATTGCAGCATAGAGATAAATTGTCGTCGTTGTCATTGTCGGCGTCCGGGTGATAATAGTGCATTTCGACGGAACCACAAATTTCGGGCACACTTTCCAAGCCATTATCGGTTTTGTTAGGTCCAGCTTCATCATATAACATCTGGTCGTACGGAACATCTTCTTTCATTTTATAAGACCATTCGTTCTCAATTATAAGTTCCACTTCACGAACTGATAATCCTTTTTAAACTTAATACACGAAAAAGCACGGTCACAATCGAAATCCCAATTACAACTGACTGATGCGCAAAAACGCACAGCATGCGACAAGTGCAGACGATCTGGTAGTGGCTCTGATAGTGGCTATGTCACGGAAGAGATCGTGCCAGGAGCACACGTGATCTTTCTTTGGGAGTGCTTCTTTAGGGTTCGCACATGTGTATAACTAAAAAAAGTTTTTCCTAGTAAAAATGTACTCAGTAGCGAGGACGGGTGCGAAAACGCACAGCATTGACCTGAGCAAAGACCTTTATATGCACAAATTTGAAATTATTAGAAGTTTAATATAGGGCAGAGGGCTACCGATCCCTATCATTATATATTTTTATACCCTTGCAAAGGGTATTATAATTTTGCCCAGAAGTTTGCAACGCATAGAAATATTCATTTCCGACCCTATAAACTATATATATTCTTGATCAGGGTGACGAGCTGAGTCGATTGAGCTTTGTCCGTCCGTCTGTCCGTCTGTCTGTCTGTTTCTACGCAAACTAGTCTCTCAGTTTTAAAGCTATCGAGCTGAAACTTTGCACAGAGTCTTCTTTTTACTGCACACTGCTAATATGTCGGAACCGACCGGATCAGATGACTATATCTTATAGCTGCCATAGGAACTATCGGTCGAAAAGTGGGTCTTTGTGAAAAAAACTTTTTTGTTTTTAATGTTAACGTGTCTCACTTCAGCGATTATTAATATTATGCGCTTTTACAAAGATTTGGAAGTTTTGGTCAAAATCGGATGACTATATCTTATAGCTGTCATAGGAACTATCGGTCGAAAAGTGGGTTTTATTTAGAAAAATAGTTTGTTTTAATGCTGGCGTTCTTAAACTCTAATGTATTAAAACATTTGCAAGGGTATAAAAACTTCGGCAAAGACGAAGTTAGCTTGGCCTTCTCGTTTTTTAATTATTTTTTTATATAAAGTCTTGCGGTATTTTTATTTTCCAGTTCAGAGGGGGTTATCTGTAATTGTTTTTTTTTTTTTTTTTTTTCGAATTACTATTCAATTGTTCATGAAAATTGGTTAGTAATAAATTTTTGTCTCGATTTAAGTCAAATATGCGCCTATTATTGTTCGATGTTTTTAAGCTGACATGGACGAGTCTCCAACGTTGAGATGCCAACTTCATAATGCCTTCTCCTCTTATGGAATTTGCTCAAAAAAGCGAATTTTGTTCGCCCTATTGGCAAAAAACTCGAGAGCCAATTTTCACAGGACTCTCTTGTGGCCAACTTCGGACTACCAAGCTCGTTCGCCATGGGCAGAAATAGGTGGTAATCACTTGGTGCGAGAGCCGGACTATACGGTGGATGCAAAAGAACCCTCCCATCCGAGCTCCCGGAGCTTCTGGCGCGTCCAAAGATGTGTGTGGCCTGGCGTTGTCCTGATGGAAGATAATTCGGCCTCTGTTGATCAAAGATGGCCTCTTCTGCATGAGTGCTGCATTCAAGCGGTCCAGTTGTTGGCAGTACAGGTCCGCATTGAGCGTTTGGCCATAGGGGAGCAGCTCATAGTGGATGATTCCCTGCCAATCCCACCAAACACACAGAAGAACCTTCCTGGCCGTCAATCCAGGCTTGGCCACCATCTGGGCAGCTTCACCGCTTTTCGACCACGACCGTTTGCGCTTCACGTTGTCGTAAGTGACCCACTTTTCATCGCCAGTCACCATCCGCTTCAAAAACGGGTCGATTTTGTTGCGATTCAGAAGCGATTCGCATGCATCCATACGGGCAAAAATGTTTTTTTGCGTCAAGTCGTGTGGCACCCATACATCGAGCTTCTTTTTGAATCCAAGCTTCTTCAAATGGTTTATAACGGTTTGATGACTCATGCCCAGCTCTTGTTAATGGATGCCGGTCTCTTTCGATCGATTCAGCGATTTTATCGCAATTTTCGACGACAGGCCTTCCGGACCGTGGTGCATCTTCGATCACCTCTGCACCAGAACGAAAACGTTGAAACCATCGTTGTGCGGTGGAAATGGAAACTGTATCGGGTCCATAAACTGCACAAATTTTATTGGCAGCTAATATATTTTTTTGGTTTTGGTTTTGTTTTAAAAGACGCTGAAAAAAAGAAAAGAATTTTTTTGTTTTAAATGCATTTTGCCTTTCATCATTGCGGGCGAACTGGCATTATTAAGGCAGAAGCGCTCACCAAAGTGACTGAAAGCTTTTGTTAAAGGCATTGCATTGAATGTTTTACTTGAGTGGAAACCGAGCTAAGCGAGAGCAGGGTTACGAAGATTTTTTTGTGTTTTTGCTTATTTTTTTCTTTTTTTTTAAAATATTAATAATCTAGATAGGGCAAAACATCTCAAGCGCCATCGGAGATCGCTTCAAAAGGAGCCACGTGTGCGGGTTTGAATGGTCGTTTTTTTCTTAGGTAGTAGGTACTGTAAAATATGCCGTATTTTCTCTTTATTTTGCTCCATTTTTTGCGACGCTATAACTCACGAACGACTAAAAACAAACAACAAAATCAAACACGTGTTGCTGAAAAGCGCTTTCCTTTTGCGGAAATACGCAAGACTTTTTGACAACCTTATAGTTTTCATTTTTTTAGCGCAAGTTGGAAAATCGCACCTTTCAATAAGCTCATCAAGAGGCGCGTAGAGATTACAGCGAGGCGAAGTATGTAAGCCCATCATTTTATCCACCAAAGAAGAAAGGGTACAATTGTGAATATTCAGCGAACTTTCAAAAACACTAAGCGTTTTTGCGAGAGAGTACCACCTTTTAAGAGCGTGGTCACACAGTTTTAGTTATGTTCCACACATATTATAAATAAATAGCAAATTTGTGGCAGGAATTTTACGCAGTGCTGGATACAGGCCACGTCATGCATTAAAAGAACCAAATTTAATAGGGTAAATTCTTTCTTTGACGTTTCGCTCGTTCAGATACTGTGGAAGGTTGGCCCATTTTATTTGTTATACTCTGTACCAGGTTTGTGCAAAAGTATGTAACAGGGAGAAGGAATCATTTCCGACCCTTTTAAGTACAAATATTCTTGATCAGCATCAACAGACGAGTCGACATAGCCATGTCCGTCCGTCTAGATACATGGTTTGTACCTTCCAGAGATAGTTAGTAATTAGCATTATGGCTAACTAAGCTGAACTTAAAAAATTTTCAGAAGAAAAAGGGGTAAAATATTTTTTTGTTGTTTCCGGTTTTCTCCTTAAGCTTAGTATACACCGCAACAAAGTAACTGCCAAAACAAAAATGTCATTTAAAAAAGCCTTACATAACTTTTGACCGCACAGGCCTTTGTTTTGTGAGCTATATTTACTTGAAGTTTTTTGTTTTGGCAGTTCCTTTGATTCGAAACAAACCTCTTAATTAAAAGTGAGAACTTTCCGTTAAATTTGAATCGACAAGTGCGTAAAACTTTTGTTACCCTCTAAATGTTGCACAATTTGCTGGGGCCTCTACCCCCATTCCCTCTCCCTCTTCCACTCTAATGGTGTCCCGCTGTTAACGATTTATGTATATTTTGCAGCACGTTCGTCGATTTGTATTTGATTGTCTCAAGACACCGCCGCAGCTTTAGCCACATCCTCGTCACATGTGCGAATGGTGGTCCAATCTGTCATTCCAGCTGGTTTGGTTTTCGTGTTGCCCCATCCGATTTGGGGGTACCATTTGTGCCGGCGGGTGGGTGGAGTGGAGTGGGGGGGGGGGATAGGCTCTGTAAGTTTTTGTTGCCGTGGCTCGGATCGGGTGGTCGCCGTCTTCGACTCGTACTCAAACTCGGACACGGACTCTCGATGTTTATCTCGTCGTCTCTTGGCCGCTGTCATTCAACCTTTGTGTGAGGCATCGGGCAGAGTCTCGGTCTCAGTCTCATTTTTGCCTCTTTAAAAAATAAAATGCAGAATTATGAATCGGCATGTTTTACATGTGCGGGAGGTCTTGTAAGATGCCGAGGAGGGCTGTGTACCTGTCGCTCGCCGGCCGGGGCCGAACCTGTTCTTGAATTAAATGTTGTGAAATTGAACACTTCAAAATACGACACAGGAGACAAAAGGCGCAAAAAGGAACTATCATTCTACATAATTATCATCGGCTGCAGGTTTTGTTTTCAGTTTTCAGTTGTCAGTTTTCTGGGTCTGGTATTGTGTGTGCCTGTTTTTTCTCTCTGCCCTCGGCAATTACGCCTGCACTTTGTGTGGTCCCGCAGGAGCGGGACGGCTCCATCTTGTTAGCTCCATTTGCCGGGGGACGAGATTAATGGCCGCGCATTAATCAACCCGGGCGCCATCAACACTTGCAGTGCTTCCTGTCCCCGATCCTGTGTGCGTCACTTGACACTTTCAGGCGCCATCGCCGCATTACTTCCACCTCGCATAGCTCGCCCTATGAAAATAATAACTGTGGGAACCTGACGCGGCCAACTCCAGCCGATCGGCTCCGCTTCATTGCCGTTTTATTGGCTGGAAATAAGTTAATAACATGGACGATCCTTCTATAACAATGCAACAATATTGCCGACTCCCGACTCCCGACTTGGTGTTTGGGACTGGGACTGGGACGGCGACTGGGAGCGGAAGCCGCATAAGGTCGCTTTTCAACAGCTAAGCCAAACACGGCCAAAGTATATCATCATAACCACCTACTTTTTCGGACCACAATTGGTTGCCGTTGCCGTTGCCGTCGTCTTTGCCCAGGTCCCAGTCGCAGTCCCAGGTTTGGCAACTTCTGCCGACGCCTAAGGGCGATGACGACGCCACAGACGCCGCCGCCGATAATGATGAAGGTGTTGGCGATGATGATGCTGATGACGCGGATGCGCCGACGCCAAAGCCAAAACCAAATGTTGCGACGACGACGACAGCGGCGGCGGCTCCTCTCGGGTGGCATTCGGTTAGAGCAGACTGGGGCAATGCTCTACGCAAAAGTCAGTTCATCGGTGATCGGCATTGAGCCTAATGTATAAGTTACTTCAGAGGTCGGCAATGGCTGCAGAGAAGTTGCCACTGTTTTTTAAAGCTAGATAAAGGGTAGGGAACAGAGAGTTTTAAAGCTCATTGAAATCTTCACTCTGCTTATTGACACTTGCCCACGTCTCTGCGTTGGCGTAACCTATTGCTTTTCTCTAGATTAAGATCAAGTAGGATGGCATAAAACATGAGATTGGAATGAGAATTCTAGTGCATTGAAGCTTCTAAAAGCAGCAGCTTTTGATGAGATCATAAGATTCATGCTGAAACTAGTGCGATATATACCAAGGCATAATATTTATTCGAACGTTGAAGCAATGTTTGCGACTGGCTATACTAGAGCAGGGTTTTTCAAGAAGAGCTAGGCCAAAAAGTGAGACTATACGACTAAGCGAAAACAAAGCTACGTAAAACTAGCTCTGACCTGCTTTGTAGACCGCTGTACAGCGCCTGAAAAGCTGTTTGCTCTCTTGGCACTAGCCTTGGCATGCGTTCACCTCGTGTCCGTGTGAATAGCGAAATGCATTGCTGTTTTAGGAATCTCTAAACGACAAGCGCAGCCTTTTTCCTATTTGCTTCGTTTTCCTTGCACTCCGCAATTTGCTCCAACTCAAACACAGATCATATGGAAATCCTGGCTTCTAACCGCTCCATAGTAAAAGTCTCCGGTATTTTGCCAAAGTCCGAATTGAACGTAAGCCAAAACATATCGCCTTATTTTTGATTTATCTAAAACCGGGGACGAAGTTAAACCTTGGTATATTGACCTTAGGAACTCGTTCCGCGAATCTGATACCTAAAAAATTTCTCGATATCAAACCCAGGAGTAAACAGCTCTGATGCCAATATCCTGTCTATGAGTCAATGTCGATATGATGTTGTTATCTACTGGCGTTCGCACTCCCAAAAAGCAAAGGTAATTTGTGAGCACTAAGCATAACCCACGATGTAAGATTGTGTAATGCCAAAGACCATCTAAAATATTCTAGACAGCACGTTTGCTCGGTCGAACTAAGTACAGTTTAAGACTGCAACCGTCTTCGTTCACGCACTCGAACCGCCGCACGAACTCGAACCTTCCTGTCACGAACTACGAACCAGTCGAGCCCTGTTTCACTTTCACCCATAAGCTTCGGCTTTGGTGCAAACAAAATACAACGGCGACAGAGCGAAATATGTAAAAGAAGAGAACCAATGTCCAAAAAAACCATTCAGCTTCTGGAAGAGGAGCTAGTCACTCTCACCATAGATGCCATTTACTCATATTGAGCTTGATTGAGCTTTCGATTTTCAGTCTACGCAAAGCTTTTATTCTCGCTCTCTTCAGCAGCTACGATCTACTCTGCGCACAGCTTTCATTCCCCCTCTTTTTAGCTGCTGCAAAAACATTAAGCCCCATAACTGTTACATTTGTATCTTAAGCCCTCGACTTCGAGTTACGAGAAGTTTCATTCAAAAATTGAGGGGAATCACAACAGACCTTACAACTTCCCTCTAATCAACTTTTTCGCTTGTACGGAGGCTGCAAAGCTTGAATGTTACACTTAACAGATACTGTTGCACTTAACAGCACATTTTGGAGACTATGTAAATTGCTTGGGCTTATTATGCTTTGAGCAGCGGAATGCAAAACCATGTAACTTCCTCTGTACGCCGAAGCGTGTTCTTCTGTCTCTGACAGTTATCTACTTCGACAAACATAATAAACCCAGCATTAAAAACAATTACATATTACCCAGGTCCGTGTTTTGAAATAATATTTTAAACAACAAGTTTTCTCTCACAAAAACTTTCCACTTTTCCCAGACTTCCTATGGCAGCTACAAGTTGTCATCCGACTCCGGTCGGTCTTTCCGACATATGTGGTGCAGTAAAAGACTGCCAAGTTTCAGCTCGATAGCTCTAAACTGAGAGACTAGTTCGCGTAGAAACAGACAACGACGGACAGACGGTATACGACAGCCCAACTTTTCCCAGCTCGTCTTGTGATCAAATATTCTATAGGGTACGGAGAACCCTTGATTCATTCTATGCGTTTGCAAACTTCTGGGACAAGGAAGTTATAAAACTTCGTTTTGCAAGTGTATAACTCACGGAAAAAAGTTTATTATACGGTCTTTAACCTTTTACACTCAGATAAGTTTTTCGTTTTCACCGACCTTCACTCGATCTAATCAACTCATTTTCGCTTTTACACATGCCTGAGTAGCTCAGATGAGCCAGTTACAGAACCATTGGCTCATCGGAATTATTTTCATATGAAGATTGTGACGTTTTGTTAACATAAAAGAAGAAGACAAGCAAAATGAAAAAAGAAGCATTAAAAATTATAGTTTCCGTCCCAGCAAGTGATATACAAGATGAAAAAAATATGGAAGCGTAAAGCAATGTATACAAAGCGAGCAATGTAGAGCCGTGACTGGCTTCGACGCCGAATAGAAGGCCGAGATGTGGCCCAGCTTGAGTTGTGTCAACTGCAATACGAGGATCCGGAAGTTTCTGCAAATTTTAAATTAAAATTCGATAGCAATTGTATATCTTCGTCTAAAATATGGCAACGCCAGTTGGCTGCAATAAGGTCACACTGTAATCCGATAGAGACCACTCAGCTGAGTGATTAGTCCAAAGAGAACCGGTTCTATTTCGTTTGATCGCTCATCTGAGTAGCTTCACGTCTACTCAGGCGCCTTTTTTACGCGGTCTGACAGCAAATCAAACGAAAACTCAGCTGAGTGATCAGGTCGTGTGAATAGAGATTTAGAATGAGTGCAGCAGTGAAAGCTGGAGTATGTAAGTGTTTTCTTTCGACATCGTTACAATTTTGTTCGCATAAGTTTGAAAGCTTTTAAGTCTACGCTAAGCTTTTGCTCTTGCTCTTTTTGACAGCTTTAATGAAAGAGTGAGAGAGAGCAAGTGAAATCTTTATATTCGGGGGTGCCACAGAAACCTCTTCCAACCAAATTCCAACCGAATTCCAATTCTTAGGTGACACAGAAATTTCTATTGGTTGGTTTCAAACCTCCCGTGTTTGGTTAGGAGATTTAGCAAAGCTCTTTTCGCACTAGCGCCCTGTGTCGATGGTGGCGCCATCTACTTGAAAGGCAGCGGATTAAGGGCTGCAAGTTATACCTCATGTTTGGCGCCAACAAATTTTTAAATTTTGCATTATATTTATGAAGAATATGACTTAAATTTGAATTATGATTTAAAAATGCATCTTAAAACATATAACACAATCAAAACATTTCAGTTAAACATCAATTTAACCCATAACTAAAAAAAGGGGAAATTTTTTGGCGAGAGATTCAGCCCTGTTTTTAGAGATGGAACTTCAATTGAAACATCTGGTGCTCTAACTAGATTTTCTAATAAGAAAATGAAATCTCTCGAAGTTCTGTGGCACCGACGATTTTTCGAGAGATTTACAAACCAACCGTCGGCAAAATCTCTAGAGATTTCTGTGGCACCCCCGATTAAAATGGTTTTTGTTTGCTTTTACTCTCATGTTCCCAGTACCACAGAGAAGCGCCCCATCTGGTATAATTCATTGACGGATTAAAATCGAGACTGGAATTCCTTTGAATATCTATAAAGGTTTTTTTCCCGAAGATTCCAATCTCTCGTAAAGCTAAGAGCCAAAGCATTTTGCCTCAAGCAGGGAGAGTGCTGGAAGTCTTTCGGATATTTAATTGCTTTCTACACTCACCAATTCGCACATTAATAAGCTCGGCCTGAGTCAGTGTGAAAAACACGAGTGACTATGGCCACCGGTGGCTATGGTATGGCCGTTCCTGTTCTAAAAGCATCGATCCCAAAGTATTTGGTTCTAGCATACACAGAAAAGGGAGGTAGAGAGAAAATACTGCTGTATTGCTGCTGCCTTATTGAGGTAGTGATTAAATGATTAAATTTACTCATGTGATGCTCACAGATCTTTACAAATGGAATACAAACGCGAAATCAACACATATTTTCTACAATACAACAAAGGAACGAACACTTAACATATTGAGCTAGCCAATCGGATTGCAAATTTCTTCAAAGATTCGATTGATATTCGCCAAAGTGCTCAGAAACGGGACTGCGAGCCTACTGCCTAGGTTAAAAAAACGCAATACAATTAGATGAAGTAGAACCAAAGACACTACATAAAGTAGATACCGCACCTCATAGAAACTTTTTTTTTTCGGTTTGAATATTGTTGGCGAAGAAATCTAAAAATAGAACCAGCCTTTCACAGCTGCCAAGGTCAACTTAGTTTCGATTTTAACATTTCTCAACATCAATCCAAATGAGCTCCACATTTTTTCGACTAACGTCGGAGGATTCGATGGCGTTGAGGGAGAGACTATTATCTTATGGAAGTAGGGTCGTGTGTTCGAATCCAGATTTCGGCCATATCGAGGGTCGGAAATGATTTCTTCTCCCAGTTACATACTTTTGCACTTTTGATACAGAGTATAATTGTATGATGAATCAGTGATCACAAAAGTGTCTGCTGAACGCTACCTTTTTCAGTTTAGTTAAGTTTGTGGATTACCTTAGGTAAGGCATACAATTGATGACAAAATTAAATTTCTTAAACTTTATTTTCCAATTTCCAAAGCCAAAACTAATCAGTGATCAACTGTTTGTGCTGCGAATATCCTTTCATCCTCAACATGTAGCGCCTTCTGTCTGTTCAGTTGGCCGGGCGGCTAACCGCTGCCGCCGCTGAACATTGAATGCTGGATGCGCCGCTAAATGGGATCAGTTTTGGTAACGAGTTAACGAGTTGATTTCACTTCAGCGATTGCCGCCACAGCCCCGAACCCGAACTCCATCTCCATCTCCGCCCTGGCAGCTTCAGTTTGAATGCGAACCGGATTAGCAGAGTTTGCATCGCGCTGTCTGTCTGTGGCTTCGGCTTTGGCTTTGGCTGCGCGGTGGCCATGGCCAATGTCTACACAACAAGGTGACGGCTTATAATGACGGGCCATGGCCAAGAACGGGCCGCGGCGGTGGTGCCGGTGCCGGTGCGGGGGGGCGTCGGATCGAATCGGATGGCGATGGCCATTGAGGCCAGGCGAGAGGCGTTTGCACCTCCCATGGCACACACAGAGGCTCCTCCTGCGCCCGCTGCGGCTCCTGCCTCTGCTCCTGTGGCGGCTTTTGATGCTCCCAATATGCATGGGCTTTTGTTTCGTCGTTTTGCCTTCTTTTTGTTGGTCTCGTCTGTCGGTTTGTGGCTTTGTCAAGGGGCGTTACCCAGTGATCATCACGCGTTTGCGCTTCTTTTTTGCAGCTCTTTTCTTCCCCTTTTGTTGCCTTAATGGGTGTTATTTTGTTTTGCCGTAAATATTTTTGCAATGGGCGCTAATTAAGTTTGGCTCTTTTCGGATCGGCTGCATCCTTCGCACTTTGTTATGTGTGAAACTTTTAAATTTGGTTCGGGTCGGCAAACATGAAACCCGCCGCGAAGCGCGAAGCCAAATTGCCCGGGCATTAAAGTCCAGCCCTTTGCCCCCCCACCCGAAAAAAAGCTGCAACGCGCAAGGGGGATGGGGGAGAGGGGAGGGGGACGGAGCGGAAGGAAATTGCCTAAATAAATATTGAAATTTCGTAGTTAAACGCCTCCTCATCTATGAATGAAGGAATTAAACACGCTGCTCCAGGCAGACACTGCACATTGCAGCGTCCCAAGTCTTGGAATGACTCATGACTCGGTCGCGATGCCGTTTTAGCTGCTGTTTCGAATCGATTGGACAATAAATTAGCATTATATGCGGTTATACAAAACACTTTTCGCTCTGTGTGCCGTCAGAAATATTTGAACTCCAACTCATGCCACCGCCACCTGGCTGAGCTGGCACCAAATGCTTATCACCAGGTCGAGAAACCACAAAAAGATATTGTTAGGAAGCAAACCGGAAATCAAGTTGAACACAAATGGAAATCAATATAATAAAGGCAAAGGTTTGGCACTCAGGTGAATGATGTTGATGGAATTGAACACGAATTGAAAGAAAATTGAAAGGGAATATTCAAATCGAGCATCAAAGCGAAATGAAAATAGAATTAATATGAAACAAATGTAAATTGATTTGCGATGAAAGTTCATTTCCGCGTCATCTTTAAATAATTTTTTCGGCTCAAAAAAAAAATTCAAAATGTATCTGTGCTTTATATTTCTCCGTGAACGAGCAACTTATTTTGGGTGGTAAAATAAACACTAAAGTCTAATTGTTGTTGTTGAGCCCTCTATTTAGACTTTAATGTCTACTTCTGGTGTATTTTCTGACTAATAAATTCATAAAAAAACAATGGTTTGATATTCCAAATTACCCAGGATATTGTTTTCAATCAATTATAATTCATTTCCAATTTTAACGCCTGCAGAGAAATGAAGAAAACTGATTTTCATTCTGGTTATCAGATTTCAATGTTTATTTGGCACTGCGCTTGCTTAGCCTTTCAATTGTACTTTCGAACTAAAACTTACTTCAGCATCCCCACTTATCTCTTCCCAATTGCGGACACATTAGTAACATGGAATTGGAACAAGCTTATCTCTAATAATTTTTGGACCTAAACATTCTGACTACCTTGCAACTCGGTTTACAGGTGGGACTTCATGTTAAACTTTAGAAAGCAATTTAAGACTTATTTACAGCATTTCAACCAGGACTTAAATTAGAGCTTAATTAAGGATTTCAATTAGGGCTTGGTAAAAAACTTAGAGTTAAGACCGCAGGCAGAATTTCATTTACTAAAGCAAAGCTGACAGGCAAACGCTTCACATCTGGCAGGAGAGCTGATGCGTCAAGTAGTTAATTGAATTTTGATTCAATTTTTGTTCAACATTTATTGAATGCCAAATTATTGGAGAGTCAACTTTGATTTTTATGTGGCTTTGCCTTTTTAATTCAATTAATTTCATTTAATTTGAGTTCAGTTTTGATTGAATGACAAAAGTCCATCCAATAAATAGCGATAAATAGTACTTGACTTTAATTTTGGCTTTCAATTAAATTTTTAATCATACAATTTTCTGATCATTTTTAAGCTTTTTCAATGAAAAAAATGTACTTGTTTTTATTTAAATTTATTTAACTGTAATTAAGATGATGCTGTTAAGTTGCCTTGCCTCGCAATTCAATTAGTACATTTTTTTTTTATTTAACATTTGTTTATACCCTTAAGGTATTATTAATTAAAATTGTTTGTATTTTGTAACGTAAACAAAAAAATCTACGACATATAAAGTATATATATTCTTGATAGCATAGCTGAGTTGATATAGCCATGTCCGTCTGTCCGTCTGTCCGTCCGTCTGTCCGTCTGTTTCTATGCTATCTCCCTCCGTCAGTTTTAAAGCTATCTCAACCAAACTTTTGCACGAAATAATTTTGTTTTAAAAACTTTCCCCTTTTTTCAACCCCCCGATCTTAGCCATAAAGCTGCCATAGGGAACGATCGGTTCAAAAAAGTAGTTTTAGTGAGAAAAACTTTTTGTTTTCAAATCTATCGCCCAAACCCCCGTATTTATGAGTTCTTTATGCTTTCACATAATTTCAGCAAGTTTTATGCAAATCAGGCAATGGCCATACAAAAAGCCAGGTCTGAAAAAAGTCTTAGTAAGAAAAACTTTTTTTGTCTTTCAATCGCTATCGCTCCCATGTTACAGATCTAATGATATACTACCACACAATTTTGTCAAGTTTGATTTAAATCGGATGACTATAGCATATAGCTGCCATAGGAACGATCGGTCAAAAATGTAGTTCTAGTGAGAAAACTTTTTTTGATGGACTATATCTTTGCTTTATAAAAAACTGGCAGCATATGTCATGCTCTAAGGTATATAAACTTCGGTCAACCCAAGTTAGCTTCCCCTCTATTTTTTTGGCATCGCACCGAAATCGCGAGGAATTTGTTTCGATACAGTATTTCACATAAATAGGAACACTTTCTAACAGCACTTGAGCATCAAAGCAAAGCCAAGGTGTTTCTAATTATATGAAATACTGTATCGAAACGAATTTATCGTCGTTCTCCGTACGGGGCTTAAACCCAAAAAGTTTTTTTATATTTCACAAATTAACCTGTTTTCTTAATATTAACATAATCATATTAGATTAAAACAGCTAAGAAAGTCGGTCAAGCCCAACTGTAATAGACTCTGTGCTAGAGTTGGAGACACATCGATGTCTACGTAAATCGATGTTTTTGATGTTTTAGCAGTAATTAATCTATGAAGCATCGATGGATATTATCAAATTTTGAGAGTCTTGTAATGTACCTTCCAGCACTTTAGCACTTAAAGCCCATTCTTGCTTGAGATTAAATTGAATATAAATAAAGAATTTTTTATAATGCAAATAAATAGAATAAATTAAAAAACCAATGTCCCTTCTAGATCAGATATTTCTTTTTAAGTATTTTTTAAAATCATTAGATTTTTTTAAATGAAACGCTCCAAATTCCAAATATTAGGGGATAATTATTGAAACAGTGGCATATTTTCTCCCACAAGTTTGCAAAATGGCATTTCTAAAAAAAAAAGGTTAAATTTGTTTCTGTAAATAATTTCGGTGTTTTCGCTTAATTTGCAATTGGGTTGCTGAATAGATAGATATACGGCCAAAGATCAAATACGCATAAGCCATTATGTTGTAATCTTTAAAAATTGTAGCTCTCACAGTTTTTTGCGGTTTACGGGGAAGAGGGGGGAAATTTTGCAAATCTGTACACAAACTCTATCTGGGTACGGTATCCACCTATGTTTTTATTTTAGTCTCTGAGATCGACGCGTTCGTACAGACAGACGGACAGACGGACATGGCTAAATCGACTCGGCTATTGATGCTGATCAAGAATATATACTGCCAACTTCATGATTTACCCATCTTTTGGGTACAGGGTATAATCACAAAACCCTTTTTGGCTTGAAAGTCGGTGTAAGAGTTATATAGTAAAATATTTGGTATATATGCCGAATCAAACCGGTTCGATTAGTCGCTAAAGTACTATAAAATACGGGTTCAAATACTTAAAATACGGCTAAATCAATAAATTGCCGGCGGGGCTCAAAAAAACCTCCCCCTAAAAGAAAATCGCCCTAAATAACAGGCCAAAGGCTTATTTTTTAAGGAATGTAAAATGTGTTCTAATTTTTTTTTTAGTCTAGTGGGCTAAATCTTACATGTTTTTTAAAACGTGGTTAGAAATCGGGAAGAGATTTTGTAATTCTGTTTTTTTGTATCTGGTGTTGTAAAATTGGCTGAACATTATAAAGAAGTGAGAAAGTCGGACAAGCTATAAACTATAATATACCCATTTCTCACTCTCCTTCTCTCTCTTTCTCTTTCCCTCTTTCTTCTCTCTTTCTTTTCTTTTTCTCTTTTTCTCTCTCTCTAAGATTGTGTGACGTATGTTTTTGGAAGGAGCTTAAATGGATGTCTGGGAGTGGGCCCAGGTGATTCACTTATTTGCTCATAACTTGAGAACCCCACTCCGATCATATTATCATTTCTTCGGCAAATCGATACATATTGCTAATGACCAACTATCTCTGGAAGATACGAATCATCTATCTACAAAACTGTGGGATATATGACGTTTGTTGCATATTGCGGGGGCAGAAGGGGGCGTGGCAAAAATTGAAAATAAACTTGATCTGCCTGCAAGTATAAGAAGCATTTGTCCCATACATGTCAAACCTCTATCTCTTACCATCTCTGAGATCTGTTTGTTCATACGGACGGACGGACAGACGGACAGATAGACAGACGGACAGACAGACGGACGGACAAAGCTTTATCGACTCAGCTTTTCATGCTGATCAAGAATATATATACTTTATGTGGTCGGAGATGATTCCTACTATGCGTTACAAACTTCTGGGCAAAATTATAATACACTTTTCAAGTGTATAAAAATACAAAATTAAAAATTTGTGAATGCGAGGGCTGTTCAAAAAGTTATCGGGATCCAAAGTAGGCTCTTCCAAAAAAAGATGTGTCGATGGTGCCCACGTTTCCAGGAGTTACAATTATCAGAAAGCAAAACGGAAGATGGGAAGTTGGTTTGTATGAATGCCTTTATCGTCCGTAGCAGAATTGTGAAAATAAAATAAAATTTGAAAAAATGGCGGCCTTGTTAAAAAAAAAAATCGATTTTTGACCATTTTCTTTGCAGTCCAGTGTACAAAAACATAGTAAAAACTTGTTTTTTTTTTCAAAGATTGAGGTAGGGACGCTATCCACGTTGATTATGCGTCCATAAAGCCCTACATCATTAAAATCAGTTCGGTAGAACGTGAGAAAACGTGGGCACCACTATATCTTCTAAATAATATTTTCAAAAATCTAATGTTTAAAATAATAAAAAAAAATAAAAATAAATTTGAAAAAAAAATTTCTAGACCAGAAGAGGGCCTTAACCAATTTTTGCCAGCTTTCCTGTTAAGTCGCTTTTCAATTCTCAAGCGGCTGGCAGTGGCCAGGCAAAGACTGCTGAAGATTGAGCTGTGATTGTTTTGGAGAGCATTAAATTTTTTTTTTTTCTATTTGCTTTACTGTGACTTGCACTCGTAACCTCGAAAGACTGAACACACACACAGAGACGACTTACGAAGAATGTAAGTTGCTTGCACTTTGAAACCCATCGAGCAACAAGGGCCATGATCGAGTACACATGACATTTACTTAGAAAACGTCGAGGAATGGGATCAAGTCCCTGCAGGAGCAGAGTAATTCTTTTGTCTAATGTTTTATTTTTATTTGAAGTGGTCTTATTCTATTCCTTGTTTCATACTTTTTGCTTTTGATATACCAGTTTTGCTTTCAGTTGAGTTTTTTTTAAAATTTCTTTTCAGTTTAGTTCGACTTTGCTTGAATGGACAAATTTGATTCTCATACAAGTTTGAATCATATTTTATTGATATGAATTGTGGTTCCAGTTTAACTTTCAGTTTTATTTCAATTTCAGTTCAATTCTTCCTGAATTCGATTTTCACATGAAGTCAAATTTTGATTTAAATTCAATTTGCTTTGTGACTCAATTAACTTTGTTCAAACTTAATTCAACTTTGATTTTAACTTTAAAATAAATTTTAATAAAGAATTGTCTTTAAATTTCCTTTAATTGCATTTTTAGTTCAAAATCTAAATTCAATTTTAAACACAATTCCGTTTTTGATTGATTTTGTGTTTCAATTAAAATTGTGAATTTGATTCAATTCCAATCTTCCCTTCCATTTCCCCCATACAAAACTCAGTTCAATTTGAATTTCACTCATTTCAATTCCACTTCAATTGGCCTTCAACTTGGCCTAGTCAACAATTTTACAAACTTTGCCCCCATCGACCGGCTACATCATCGCACCACTTCATCATCGTTAGGGCATGCCACCAATTGGCTGGTCATACGTCAAATATTACTCATACGCCACCGTCATGCAGGGAATTACACTCGCCTCCCACACCAAGGTAAGTCACAAGCCGCGCACATTGCAATCGAAAGAAGCTAAATAAGTAAATAAATGTGGGGCATGCCGAATGGCTACACCAACTCAAACTCAACTCCAGCGACCTTAGACCGATCATTACCTGCCAACGTCTTCGACAATAGTTTAAAAATAGCTGGGCCCAATCATGCGGTCGGTCGCCCGCGCACGCAGTGGAAGACATCTTCGTCTGCACCGCGAGACGTGAGTAAGAAGCCAGCCGGCTCAATAACTTTTCGATTGATCATGTTTTTGGCGCGCGGTGAAATTTAGATCACAATTTATTTCATCCGCATTCATGAATGAAGCGAGCGCACCAGCGTGAGAGCGCCATCGATGCGGCAGACGCGGCGTATGAGTAATATCGTAGTTCTGGTGAAATTGAACGGAAATAACTGAAATTCATACGGAGCCGCCGTCCAGGCAACGAGTGTCAATTGGCTTTATCATCATTACAAAATCAACAACGAAGTCGGAATCGAAATCGGAATCGGAAGTAGACCAATCCAAGCGCCCGCTAAGAAGCTAGCGAAAGTCTTTTGATAACATTCTGATAAGTGGCAATTATATATGTATGCGAGGGGGGAGGGGGTTGGGCAATAAAACGATTTTTGTGACCAAAACCGGCAAAAGATTGCCGCTTATTTGTTGTTTGTTTATCTTGAGAGGCAGCCGAGGCGAGAGAGCCAGACCAGCCCACACAGCTGTGTGTTATCAACAGCTGATCGATCGCGAGCGAGCGCAAGGCAATTGTGTGTCATCAGAAAAAAAAAGTCAAAATCATTGTCGTGGTCAAAGCGCAATCGTTCAACTCAAAGAGAGTAAGATACAGAGAGAGGCAGAGCGAGTGAGCAGGCCAGAACTTACTCAGCTCGCGATACGCTCAGTTAAGCAGGCACAAATCAAAATCATTCTAAACGAATTTCAGATGAACTTGGTTAAGTTAGAGACGTTTGAAAAATCTAAAAATTAATACACAAAAATAAAATAGAAAGCAGATTTATTGTGAAATCTGTAAAACTTACTTGAAGTTTAAACCAAATCTTAAGTATTTATTTACATTCCAGTGCAAAGTGTCCCCTAGTAACTCAGCTTGTAGTCAACTTAGCTTCTATTAAAGTTATGCTGAAAGTTGTAAGAGTATTGGTGTTTGCTGGAATAAAATAACGATATCTAAAACAAAAAACATATAAATTTTGATTCATAAGTATTTTATGCAATCGATGAAGTTGCCAACTTTTAATATGCTTACCGCTCCATTAACTCCACTGACTCGTCTCCTTATCCGAACAATTTAAAACCATTATTCCATTTGCGGTTGCTATGCAAAAGCTATAAAATTATTGGGTTTCCGGGAATTTGATAAAACATACAAGGAAAAAATGTCTTTTAAAAAGTATTGAGCACTTGGGTGTGAAGTATTTAACAGCTGTTTAATTGTGCCCTGCATTCGAAGCCCGCAACCACGAAGTTCAAAACGAATTCCAAGTGCTTATGGCTACATTCTTTACTAAGAATTGGTTGCTATCTCTCGCGTTCTAGTCCCCAGACAAGGGAAAGTAAAAACAAAGCGCACAAAATCTATTCGTAACTTATACATGAAGGGGTGGAGTAGTCGTGTCTCCCCGCCTTGTTCTTTCAGTGTATATTTAAATTTTCAACTTATCTATAAATTTAGTTAAACTTATTATTATTTTTAAGAAAACAATTTTTCCAAAAAAATATTCCTGTTTATTAGAAATTGAAATTGGTTTAGGATAATTTTAATAAATTCCGAGTTAATAACTTGATAAATAAAAGCTTGTGTTTTTGGCCGGCTCCAGGTCAACTTTTTAAGGGTGTCTTACACTCCGAAATATTTCGATTTCCGTCGGAAATTGTCCTCAGGGCTATACGAGAAAAACAATACAAAGAAGATATACCTGACATTATTTATACATATAAGAAGTCACAGCATCTACCTTGTCAGCTGAAGAGTTTTGAAACTATTTCTTGTTGTTGTTTTTGTTTGAGTCCAGCAAGTGTCTATACAGATGAGCGCAATACTCTGAGTTCGTCTTGAAATTTAGTCTTACATGTGTTGGGGTGTTTATTATGTGGAGCATTTCCAAAGTAAAACGTTTTTTTCTAATATGCTCCTTACAGCTGGGAAGTCTGGTGAAAGTTCTCTCTCCGCACAATGTGCCGCAAGCGCTGTTTTTATACCCTGTACCTATTGAAAAGGGGTAAAAGGGGATTATGAAGTTGTGCAAATGTATGTAACGTGAAAACATTTCCTACTCTATAAAGTATGTATATTCTTGATCAGCATCAACAGCCGAGTCGATTTAGCCATGTCTGTCTGTCCGTCTTCCGTCTGTCTGTATGAACTTGTCGATCTGAGAGAATATTTGAGATAGGGACATTTCTTTACGTAAATATAATTAGGATAATAATATATGAAATTTTTTTATACTTAAGGTATATTAAAATTTAGATGTTTAAAAGACAAATATATATGAGGCCTTTTATACCTTGAGGTAAAGTAAATTTTACCACAGAAGGAAACGCACGAATCTCCGACTACATAAAGTATATATATTCTTGATCAGCATGACGAGCTGAGTTGATATAGCCATGTCCGTCTGTCCGTCCGTCCGTCCGTCTGTCCGTCCGTCTGTCCGTCTGTCCGTCTGTTTCTATGCTATCTCCTCCGTCAGTTTTAAAGCTATCTCAACCAAACTTTCCATGAAGTCTTTTGGTATAAATACGCTGCTTTTTTGTAAAACCCGGAGGGGAGGACATATGCATATAGCTGCCATACGAACGATAGGTTGAAAAAATAATCTTAGTGAGAAAAACTTTTTTTGTTTTCAATGCTATCGCTCCCAACCCCCGTATTTATAAGTTTTCATATGATTTCACATAATTTCACCGAGATTTATCAAAATCGGACAACTATATAGTATAGCTGCCATACAAAAAATTGGTCTAAAAAAGTCTTAGTGAGAAAAATTTCTTGGTTTTCAATGCTCTCGCTCCCAAACTCGTTACTGATGAATATGATATGCCAACACACAATTCTATCAAGTCTGATTCAAATCGGAAGACTATAGCATATAGCTGGAATGATCGGTCGCAAAAAAAATTTTAGTGAGAAAAACTTTTTTGTTTTCAATAGTAGCGTGTTTGTACGTTTCAGTCATAAATATTATCTGTCTCCACACAATTTTAGAGAGTTTGATCTAAAAGCGGATGAATATATCTGTCAAGTGCCATATAAAAAACTGGCAGAATATATATCATGCTCAAAGGGTATATAAACTTCGGTCGAGCCGAAGTTAGCTCCTCTATTTTTAGAATTGTTTTCTTCCTCAGGGCGCAAAAATTCGTAATAATTTCCTAAATTACCGTATGAAAATCAAACTTCGATATTTGAACGTTTCATACTGGCGCCGTGGGCTTAAAGTTTCTTCATTAAATTTCCATTTCCCCTTTTTCGTTTTACTTTTTCGTAGAAGTAACCTTTGAGATGCCAAACTTTGTTCTTAAATTAAAATGTATTTTAAAAAATCCTTTATGCAAAGCAAAATGCAGGATATAGAGGATTTAGCAGCATTTATTTGATTGGCGCTTGCGGGCATAGCTGGATTCAGCAAAGCTACCAGAAAAGATACAAATACTCAAAAAGCGACAAAGCCTTAACTGCACTGTCCTTTAAATTGATGGTGTATTAAAGTCATTTGGGCTTACCATGAAACTAGGAAGAAATGTGTGCAAAAGCTTAAGAAAACTTTATGATCAATATTTTTATATGTTCTCAGAAGAATGCTGGTCGTGATAAAGAGTTGTTCCGCAACAAGGAGAAAGGAATCTCATGGAGTATTAAGAAGGAATTTTTGAAGCTGCTTTAAAAAGTTCGATTGAATTAAGTCCTGATGCTTTTTTTTAAACGACAGAGGTCTGATGATGAGGAGTCCCTATCTCTAGCTAAGTAGCCCATGTATGTTAAGAGTTAATTTTATTTTTTTTTTTTTAAATATGGTTGGATTTGAAAGTAGAGGTAAAAAAGTAGGGCACCAATGTGAAATGGCAGTAAGGGCACCTACACTCGACTTTAACTTTTTGAACAGATGACCGATTATGAAAATGTCGACAAAGTTATATCTACTATTGCTGTAAAAATATTTATATTGCTGTAGAAAATATTTTTTTTTCAGAGGAGTGAAACTGGTTAGGACTTCGATGGACGTATTACAAACACGATCAGCATCACCTTTTTCAATTTACCGTACCAGGATCGAGTTTGTATCAGATTTGCAAAATTTCCTCCCCCCCGTAAGCAAAAAACTGTTAAAACCACAAATTTGATTTTATAGCTTTTGGCTCAATTTTTTATCCAGTCTGAAAGGCGCAATAAGATCCGAGCAAAAACACCAAAGCTATGCACGAAACAATTTTGCTTGTGAGAGGGGGAGAGGAAGCGCTGTGCCTATTTTACAGTCTGTGTACGCGCGAGTTACCAGATCGTTTCATTAACATTTATATTCGTAACATTTAGGGGAGGTTTAAAGTCATTTATTGAAATAAAATTATTCTGATGTACATTTTGAACGAAGATGGAAGGCAATTCTTGGTGGCTTTTAAGTAAGAGGGATCACTTGCTCTCCTTTACTCAACAATCCCTTGTCTTGTTACCTTTGAATTGATTTAATTGACATCTGGATGGCATCCCCCATAACCAACAACTAGAAGTTATCCCACTACTGGTGGACATGTTACTCGAACTGACGGTAACTCGCGCGCAAGTGGGTGTGTGCGTGCGTGTGTGTTTGTTTGTATGTTTGTCTCAATTGTACAGGGTATTTCGTAGTCGGGCCACTTGACTGCAACGCTCTTACTTGTTTTTCTTCTTCTTCTTATTTATTTGATCTACACCTCCTATTTACCCGTCTACATTGCCATTTCCTAACTTTGCAATATTTTGGACTGTTCAATCTTTTATAAATACTCAAATGAAAATTTGTCAAATTGTGCGGTTCTTGGTCTACAACTCTTATATTCGCATCTTAAATTACCGTTTATTCAAACTTCATAACTATCTTAAGTCCTTTAAAAATGTAACTGGGAGAAGGAATCACTTCCGACCACAGCCGAGTCGATATAGCCATGTCCGTCTGTCCGTATATGCAAGCAGATCGCAGAGATGGTAAGAGATAGAGGCTTAAAATGTATGGGACATATACTTCTTATACCTGCAGGCAGATCAAGTTTATTTTCAATTTTTACCAGCCCCCCCTTATGCCATTTCGTGCTGTGTGGACTCTTTCTCCTCCTCTCTCTTGTTATATGCTATCTTTCTTTCTCTTTAGCAGCTTCCTTCTCGGAGCCAAGATACATATCCCCCCGACTCTCTAGCAACACCTTACTCCTAATGTTGCCTAAGCGCAATAGCTCATTGATTTGCCCCATACAAATTTTTCTCTGGCCATTTCACCCACTTCGCGGACAAATTTTCCAAATATTCTTTCTTAGTGCGCGCCTGCATAACTAAACGAAGGTTTATGCCAAATATTAGATCTCTAGGATAAGCAGTTTTGGCTGTGGGTTGATAATATGTCAGTCACTAAGTCAGTCAGTCTGGCTTACAGATTTCTAAGCATAAAGAATGAAGATCGGAGCGTATAATGGTCGAGGTATAAGAAAAATAAGCAGTTATGATGGGTAGCAATTTCGAAGGACGGCACTTATCGCACTTTATTTCTACTGTGCCACATTGTGTGGCCTCAAGTACAAATTTTGGGGGAATACAGAGTATATTATAGTCGGACTTGACCGACTTACTTTCTTGTTTTTCTTCTGAATTTGCCAGTTCCGCAAACAAGAGCGGAGAGTTCTTTATATTAAAAAATCGGTGTCAAAAATTGTTTCCAAAAATTCAATTATTGTTTTTAATTAACAAGTAATTTGCAATGCAATTTTTCATTCTTTAAAAATGGTTGCAATGGTTATTAAATTTTTAATTACAAATTAAAATGGTTCTTTCGTTTGGCAGCAAGGTTCTACAAAGTTTCCAGCAGGGTATCTGCCCCGTCACCATTCGTTGAGCCTCATAAAGCCGTTATTCTGTGCTTGACACGACTTGACTCATTTGGTGGGTCAAAAAAAAAAAAAAAAACAGTTTTGAGTGATTTTTAATACTCCCCACAACAGCTGCTCTCTCTCTCTGTGTCTCTCTCTCTCTTTTAGCCACAGTCCGTATTTGTATAGAATGAAAAAAAAAAATATATTAAACGGCCCAGCTGGGACTAGGGGTGGACGGGGCTGGGCGGGCAGAATTGCACACTCATAACTAACGTTGGCATTAACTCACACTCTCCCAACTCTGGGACTGGCGGCCGCCTCCTCATTAGTATGCTCATAGTAACTGAAGAGCTCAGTTCGCAATCCACACACGACCACGAACGACGACGACGAAGGCAACGGCGAAGAAGACGTGAAAGCAAAGTCAGACTCTCGTCACAATTCGATCGCATCGACCGGCAATCAAGATCAAATCAAAGCTGGCAGTCAAACGCAGCGCGTCGATACTTGCAGAAGCCAAAAAAAAAGAAATAAAAAGTATCTCAAAGATACATTTCGCGCAAAACTCAACTGATTTGCGTGTAACACTGAAACATTCCTGAAACACGCGTAGACGTCGCCGACTAAGAATTGCCTTTAATATTTATTGCATACTTTTTTTTTACTGTGTAAAGTGCCAAAAAACAAAGTGACGGAACATTTTAAGGAATTGCAAAATTTTCAAAAATTTATGTGTAAATGGTAAGTCGGTTCTTGCATTTAGTTTTAAGTGGCTGTGGCAAGGGTGGGGTGGTGGTGGTGGGCGTAGGGGGTAGAGATAAAGCTGATAATACAGTGGAACAGATACAAAAGAGTGCTGTAATGTAAGCAGGTGGCCGGTGCGCTCGGGGGGTCTACGTGACCCAGTAATGTGATGAAATTCGGTAGGATGGAAGTAAAAGTCAAAAAGAATAAGCAAATAGGCGAATGCGGTTTTTTTGTTTTTTGTTTTTGGACTAGGTCAGATGAGTACGCACATATATCTGTGAAATACTGATAGAAGCCTGCAATGGCAAGCGAAATCCAGATAAAGGGTTTAAGTGTGTGCGTGTGTGTGTAAATTTTATAAGTGTTAGTCATGGACGCGTCAGTGGGAAGAAAGAAGCGTCAGAAGTCGATGGAGAACAAGAATTGGCGTGTCTTTAGGTGAAGGGGTTGGAAATTTTTGGACTGAATGAACTCAAAGCCTTTTTTTGTGGTCTCTAAACTGACTTTTGCTTACAAGAAACTGTTCCCAGTCAACTGTAAGTAAAGGCGGCACCCATCTGATTTAAAAGAACTAAAATTAACTCTCTGAAAGACTTAATCCAAGTCCACTGTGAGCAAATGCAGCACCCATCTGACAGAAAACTTCAAATATTTCCAATTATTTTCACATTTTTATTTAGGGGAACCATTTAGCAAATGGTGACTTCTTGGGAAGTCCCAAGTCTGCTTAAGTGGGAGTAAATGAGGCACCCAGCTGGCTATTCGCAAGTTTTTAAACACTAAAATTATAAATAATTTTGGTTAAGACAATTTCTTTGTATTCATTAAGGTAAATAAGTTAAGGTTAGGCTGAATTCTAGCTTAGTGTGAGTAAATTGCGGCACCCACTTCCTTTAATTTAACCATTTTTGTGTAGCTAAGAAAAAGTCAGAGAGAAAAGGGTAGAGAAAGCCTTAATCTGCTTAATTGTGAGTAAATGAAGCACAAAGGTGGCATTTTTAGTAGCTATAAACAAATATTTTCATATTGTGTCTTCTACAGAAGCTTCAATTTTAGAAAACTGTGACTTAGTCTCAATACTACCGTTATGTTCGATGTTCATTCTTTGTGCTTAAGTCTTAGTTAAGTGTTTAAAATTGCAACTAAGTTGACTTCAAGCTGCACAAACTGAAGACTTAGTAGGTAATTGTTAAATTTAAAGAAAAGGAAAGGCTAAAAAAGGTTTGAAACTCTGAAGTATGCCATAGATTCGATTGAGTGAAAATGTAGGCTCAGTTCTAGGATTATTTTTCATCATTATTAAAAGTCATTGAAGGAGTCAAAAGCTACAGACTTCAATATATGAGAACCAATTTTTGATTTTTGTGACCAACTGGTGCCAGACTGGAGAGCACTAATCGCAGAGGCCCAGACCGTCAAACGGTTGTGATGGCCCATAAAGAAGAAGAAGAATTTTTGATTTATTTTTTTATAATCGAAATTTATGTCTACCCTTACACCAGCGTTGGTCACTAAATCCTCCCCAGGGGCGAAGACATTTCGCTATTTACACATATACGAGCCGAACGTATGCCAAAACTGAGGAAAAGAGAGCAAAAAGCCTTTGATGCGGACAAGTTGAAGCAAATTCACACTTTTAGGCCTCGCTCTTGTTGGCGAAAGCTGACTTATTTAAGATGAAGAAAAACCTTGAATAGTTGGGTGCGGTGTGTGTGCTTCTTTGTACACCCGGCCTAGGCCTTAACAACTGCAAATGGTTGTGGTCAGCTCTGTTATAGAAAAATATAAAAAATTCTCTATAAAATCTTGTAATTAGGAAGCATTCAACGACATTTTAAAGATACGAAAACCTTTTGTTGTATTAAAAATTCGACTCCACAAAAGTCTTGGTAGAGAAATGCCCAATTTATAATTCTTTTACGGTTAAGGCGAAACAAAATTTAAAGTAGTTCATTTTATTAAGGAAAAGTTGAAAGCCCACCAGAGTCAAACATGCAGCGAAAATTGTTAAAATCTTATGTTAGAAGCCAGGAGAGTGCAGCGAAGCTCGTTTAAATATATAACTTTAGGTTCAGAGAGTACTCCAAAGCTTGTTTAAAACATTTTAAGCCAATATTAAGCAGAGAAGCTTGTTGAAATATATTATTTTAACCCAAATAGGAATTGATCAAACCTTTTAAATAAATTTATGTCAGGAAAAAATGTCGAAACTGCTTCTTATATGTAATTTTAAGCCAAGAGAGTGCAGCGAAGCTTGATTAAACCATTTTGATGTTTTTAGAATGTAAAGTTTAAAGCCAAGCGAAAGCAGCAAAGCTTGATTTAATCATTTTATGCCAAAAAAGTGCAGAGAAGCTTACTAAAATAATTGTATGCCAAGAAAGTGCAACGAAGCTGCTTCAAAGATGCAATTTTTTAGCCAAAAAGAGCAACAAAGCTGCTTCTAATATGCAATTTAAAGCCAAGAAAGTGTAGCGAAGCTTGATTTAATCATTTCAAGCCAAAATTAAGCAGAGAAGCTTGTTGAAGCTTGTATGCTTGTATGCCAAAATTTAACAGAGAAACTTTATTAAATAAATTTATGTCAGGAAAAAATGTCGAAACTGCTTCTTATATGCAATTTAAAGCCAAGAGAGTGCAGCGAAGCTTGATTAAACCATTTTGATGTATTAGATGTAAAGTCTGGCATCGAAAGCAGAACTGTTATCTTTTATGCCAAAAAGTGCGAGAAGCAATGAAATAATTGTATGCCAAGAAAGTGCAGCGAAGCTGCTTCAGATGCATTTTAGCCCGCTGCTTTAATATGCAATTTAAAGCCAAGAAGTGCGCGAGCTTGTTTAATCATTTCGAGCCAAAATTAAGCGAGAAGCTTGTTAAGCTTATCTTTATTAAAAATTTTATAAATTTATGTCAGAAAAATGTCGAAGCCTTTAGAAGTGCAGCGAAGCTTAGTTAAATAATTTTGATGTCATTAGAATGCAGAGAAGCTTGTTGAAAAATATCAATTTTTGACAAGAGAGCAAGTGCAGTGACAAAGCTTAATTAAATCATTTCAAGCCTAAAAGTGCAAGAAGCCTGTTGAAATAGGGTTGCCCATATTCGACGGACCCATGTTTTTTTTAAAGAAATCAAAGAAAAAAGAAAAATTTGGCGGTTGGCAATCTTAATCATTTAATTTGTTCCAAGTAGATTTGTTTACATCAATTTTTGAATATGATATCTCTCAAATGGCCGCCTTGGGGGTTGGGGGGGGTTTGGGCCCTTTGCGTTTTCCATCGATTTCGCCAACATTTCGGCCGGAATAGCGGCTGTTTCTTCACGAATGTTGTCCTTGAGCTCTTTTACGGTCCTTGGCTTGTTAACGTAAACCTTTGACTTCAAATATCCCCACAAAGAAGAAGTCAGGCGGCGTCAAATCGGGCGAACGCGGTGGCCGGTCCAAATCACCACTTTTCGACATCAAACGGCCCGGAAACAATTTCTTCAGAAAATCGATTTGTTATGCGACTTGTGTGCGGTGGAGCGCCGTCTTGTTGAAACAGAACGCCTCATACGCTTTCGACGAATAATTGGCATCACAAAATTGGTCATCATGTCGCGATAACGCTCCTGGTTGATGGTAACAGCATGGCCATTTTCATTTTGGAAGAAAACGGCCCCAATGACCGTTTTCGCACTAACGCCGCACCAAACTGTGACTTTTTCGTCATGAAGAGGCACTTCTTGAATCTCCTGAGGATTTTCAGTGGCGTAAATACGGCAATTTGCTTATTTACGGTCCCATCAATGTGAATGTGAAAATGTGAAATTTTTTAAAAGCACGTTGAGTTTCACAATTGACTTGTTCTGTTGAATGTAAATTTCAACTATTTCAGAGCGCTCGCGTGGCGTGTATTGTTCCATGGTAAAAGCCTGTTGAAATATGCCATTTAATGCTCAGAAAGTGCAGCGAAGCTCGTTTAAATATGTAATTTTATGCCAAGAGAGTACTCCGAAGCTTGATTGATGTTACTAAAGTGGCGAAAATATTATTGAAATATATTACTGTGTGCCAAAAAAATGCAGAGAAACTTATTAAACAGTTTTAAGCCAAGAGAGTGCAGCGAAGCTGGTTTAAATATTTAATGCCAAATCAAGAAACTATACCGTAGCTTGATTAAATTATTTTAAATCAAAATTGGGCAAAAGAAGCTTGTTGAAATAAATAACTTTATGCCAAGGGAGTGCTGCGAAGCTGGATTGATTATTTAGAAGAACATTTTCAAGTATTTAATTTTGTGCCAAATCACTTTGATGTCACAAAAAGTTTAAAGTAGCTTTTTGATAAAAACATTTAATGGCAAGAGAGTGTAGAGAAGCTGGTTTAAATAGTTTTAAGCCAAGAGAGTGCAGCGAAGCTTGATAAAATAATTTTAAGATGAAAAGTGCAGAAAGATGGTTGAAATAAATAATTTTATGCCAAAAGAGTGCTGCAAAGCTGGATTTAATCACTTTGATGTTACAAAAGTTTGAAGTAGCTTTTTGATAATAACATTTTATGGCAAGAGAGTGCAGAAAAGCTGGTTTAAATATATTATTTGAAGCCAAGAGAGTGCAGCGAAGCTTTTTGAAAATTATTTCAAGACGGAAAAGTGCAGAAAAGCTTGTTGAAATAAATTATAATAATTATTTTATGCCAAGAGAGTGCTGTGAAGCTGGTTTAAATCACTTTTGATGTTTCAAGTAGCAATCAAATTTTATGGCAAGGAGTGCGGCGAAGCTTGATAAAATCATTTCAAGACAGAAAATAAATATAATAAATACTTTTATGCCAAGAGAGTGCTGTCTAAATGGTTTAAATCACTTTGATGCCGCTAAAGTCTAATAAAATTTGATGGCTTGGCTGGTCAATAAATGCTTTAAAATATAAACTGTCAATAAAAATAACATGTTTAGGGTCTATTTTTAATTAAGATTTAAAAACTTTCTTTACATAAAGCCCAAAAGTTCCACACTGGCAAACCAAATGCCATTTACTTGGGATTTCTTGGAAGCAAACTTTATCAATTGCAGTTTTCAACTACAAATTTTGTTTGAACAAAAACAAAAACAAAAAATCGAACCGAAAAAAAATGCCAAACATGTGAAATTAATTTACACGTTTCACGTCGCCAGGGAGCTCACGGGGAGGGGGTGATCGATGCGTCAGACTCAACAATTTGGCCTGGACAAGGTCCGGGCCAAAGCACACAGCAAGAGCGAGCGAGAGAGAGAGAGAGAGAAACAGCCAAGTGAATTTCACAAAACTTTGCAAGAAGACAAAACGAAGACGAAGACAGTCAGTCGGCGAAGTTCGTTGACTTTGTAGCTTAGTGTAGCTGCTGTTTGTTTTTGGTTTTTTTTTTTTGGGCCTACCTCACCACCACACGATGATTCAGCCAGTTTCAATTTTCGTTTCTTTTTCGTTAATTTTAAATAATTATGTCAGCCAACAATAACAAAAGCGTCGTCCATAACAATTGTCGCATTATGTCTAACGGGAATCCCCCAAAAATTTCTCTCCCTCTCTCACACACACACACACACAGACGACAGCTGCTTGTTCGCTCGCAGCCAGCAAGAGAAGCAAAACGGCCAGCCCAAGGGAGAGACAACCACACACTTCTGGCATCAGCTGCTGGCTGCTGAAAACTCTCACCCTAGTCATGTGCCTGCAGCAGTTTGCCAGCCCACCCGCCGGCGCCGGAGGTGGTGGCGGTGTGTCGGCAGCCCCCACACTCACACTCGCACCTACCCTGGATCCAGCGGCGGAGCTTCTCAACAGCTACAGCAGCAGCAACAACACACGGCTGAAACGTCAGCTGAGCTTCACCAGGGAGCACTTTCAGCTGGCACTCAATAAAACCGACAAGCAACTGGATTGGGCGCACACCTGTAACGCCAAGCTGACCAGACGTAGAGAAAAGCACCTGCATCCGCATAAAAAGCAAAGAGTGGTAAGTAGACAAAAAAGAATAAGGGATGCCACAATGTGGCAGAATGAAAATTCAGCTTGGTTCAGTGGTCGGCACTGTGAGCAGAGAAGTGGGCTGAATACCAGTCGCTAGCAGAGAAAAGTATTGTTAATGTGTTGCCATCTAAGCCTTTAAAAGCTCTCTTCCCATTCATATGAATATTTTGTTGTCAGTTGCCAGTAGCAACTTTTGCTGCTCACATTGCCGACCGCTGCTTTAGTTTGTCAGTGTCAAGTTCTTTATGAGAATACAGCCAGGTGTGTCAAGAAGTGACATAGTATTGGTCTGCTCTGACCTACTTCATCGACCGCTGGCCAGCCTCGGCATGAGCTCGGCTCGTGTCTCTCTAAAAAGTTGCCTTTTTTCTCTCTTTCTAACATTTTCTCCACATTTTTCCTTCATTTTCTTTCAGCTGCTAAGAATTCTACAAAATCAAACACGTCGAGAATTTCGGGCCTTTCACGAAGATGACAAACAACGGCATTGGACCAGCATGGAAACAGCGCGTGGCACCGATCACAACAGGTTCTTCAATAACTCAAGGGCGGCGCTCAAGAAATGGCAACTTCACCACAGTCACTATGCGTTTCTGCCCAAGCTCCAAGTCGCCCAGCCATCCAAGGTTGGTTTTTATTGTTATTTGTTATTGTTATTAATCAAAAAGCCATCTAAACTGATTAGAGTGGGTCACGTGAGAGATCCCGCAACCATTTCACTTGGCGTAGGTGCAAACAAATCGTCACAAGTTTGCGCGAGCTTGTCAGCTTCGCTAGTCAGTCATATGAGTAGGGGGACAAGAAAAAACAAAAATTAAACATGGGTTGATTGAAAAATTTACTCAGCAAATTTAAAGCAAATTTTCAACAGCATTAGGAAATGATTAAGGCAAATTACAAGGAAAATGCGTCAAACTTTATCAACCGCAGCAACAGCTCGCGCACAAATTCAAGGGAACCGCATATGAAAGTGTTAATTATTTTCATAAAAAACAAACGATCCAGCAAAGTTGAGACTTGGAAAATCTACAAAATTCTGCATAACGAACCAGTTCATTGTAGTTCATTTTGCATAGTACTGAAGCGAACAAATTTAAGGTATAAAACTTTTAATTTATTTATTACAACTGCTAAATAAACTTTGAGGTAAAGAAAGCTCAGAGTGTGAGTGTGAGTTCAAGAATTTTAGAGTTAAAACTTTTAAAAATTAAATTCAAACTTGGCAGTCAGCTGGCGTACACACTTCGAAGCGAAGCAATTACACTTGTTGCGACGTCCGCTTGTGCGCAAATTCTAATGCGTCTGATTGACGCCAGTTGCTGGAGAAAAAATATATTAAATTTTTTTTATTAAATTTTTTCCAAAATATTTTAATTTTTTTTGTTATCTTGGACATAAATATGAATGTAGACAATTTTCTAGAATCTCAGCGAATATTTTAATTTTGTTCTTTCTAGTTTACCAAGAACTTTTTGACTATTGCTCCTTTTTTTTTTCATCCACGAACTCGTATATAATGCACAAAAATTATAACTATTTTTTCCGTTTGTAAAATTTTGTGTTTGAACCGATTTTTATACTCCAAAATGTGGTCGTTCTTCAATTACCTTAAAAAATATAAAACAATTTTAGTTTTCGGACTTTCTACAACATCATCGATTCAAGTCTAAGTTAAACACAATTTTCCAAATATGAAAAAATGGAAATATTATCTATACTTATAAATCTGCAGACGCGACTGACTGATATTCTGACATATAAGTGAGTGAGAAGTGAAAGCTATAAAAAGCTTTTGTTGAACTGTTGAAATCGTTAGTTTGAGTGAAATGCCAAAATGGAGAGAAATAGAGGACGGGGCGGGAAAGAGTGGAGAGCGTTAGAAGAGGGAAGGGGCGAGGGGAAAGAGTCGAGAGCTGTGGAAGAGGGGGTGGGGAAAAAGGGGGAAAGCCAATTCGAATTAAATTATAATTGAAGAGTGGCTGCCATGAGGTAAATTTGTTTTAATATTTAGTTCGTGGTTCAACGAAACGGGACTTATGTCATAGTTGTATCCAAAAATATTGTCTCTTTAATTTTTGGGAAAGACATTTAGTAATCTATACGTTCTCCATTATGGGCAATATATGAAATCCACAGTCTTTATATATTTACTAGAGATGGGCGGACAACCACTTGACGGAAGACATTAAAATATTATTCCGCAATATTCAAGCGCCCAGATAATTTGGTTGGGTCCTTTAGGACTGGATGGGGAAAAATGTAACATGTGTACAAGTCACTGCATGTACCACAAAAAAAATTTTTATATAGTTCGCCCAGCTGTGAACCGGAAACTGTCTCGAAGATATAAGATCTTTCACTCGACAAAGTCGGCGGGTTCAGCTAGTTTTGTATATTTTAACTAAAATTTCAAAATGAGTCTTCCGCATAGCTTCAAGGTTTCTAAATTGGGGTTTGAAAGTAGTCAGCAGTAAAAGCTGACCTTTATTTACCATAAGAACTGAAGAATATTACCATTTTAACATTAAAGAATAAAATAATGTTTTATTGCCACAGCAGCATCAAAAAGTCAGCCTCTTTGTAATTTTCGACCGACCAAACCAAAACATTTACCAAGCAAAATTTAGTGTAGATTTTAGAAGGACTGCGTAACTTTAACAATGAGCAAAAGTTACTTGCGCATTGGAAGAATTGGCTAATTTTAATATTTTACTGTTCTATTTTTTATACCCTTGCAAAGGGATATTATGTTTTTACGTTAACGGCTCCGGCTCCAGCAATTATTAATACTATACGCTTTCACATAGATTAGGAAGTTTTTGTTAAAATCGGATGACCATATCTTATAGCTGCCATGGGAACTATCAGTCGAAAAATTGGTTTTAATGAAAAAATTTTTGTTTTTAATGTTAACGTGTCTCACATCAGCGATTTTATATTAAACGCTTTTAAACAGTCAACTGTATCAATATAATGTAACATTGTTATTGTCCGTCTGCCTTCGGATATCTTCTATTATCTTTAACTTTTAATAACCACATTGTAGTTGGCTTAACAAAGAATAGGATGAAAGAAATGTCTAAATCTGTTGGACCAAAACGTTGTTCAAATACTTTTGCCAAATAAGGGAGAATGGAGATTGGTCTGAACTTAGCTTTAATGAGAGGTTGTGAATATCGTATTAAATATGTAGGCGATATGATCAAGAAGCATAGGAAGTAATACTTTTAAGAAAGTTGGATTAAATTTGTTTACGCCTTGCGAATTTGATTTTACTTTTGGAACACATTCAATAAACTAAATTTACTATCACATACGTCTAAAGCATTCAGTTAAGTTTTTCTTGTAATGGCGGAAAATATCGCTTTTGTAACTTTTTTCCGTAAGACTAGTTTAAACTAAACCCCGAAGAGTAGAGTAGTCCGTTTTGCACCGTATTCAGTTATTTTTTTTAATTAATATTTTATATAGTTATTTTTTATGTTGTAAATCCTGCTGAAGAACTACATATACATAATGGGGTTACGCTTTGACAGGCTCAGGCCATTCCGACTCATGATTTTGTCAAAGCAGCCTGGTTGACGCCTAACGCTGATTTCAATGAGCTGGCAGAAGGTACCTCATGACTGCTATGACCGCTTGGAAATCCCAAAGGCAGGTAGCAACAAAAATTTTCCAATATGAGGTCTGTTCAAAAAGTTCTTGGCCGTCAAAGTGGGGGTCCAAAAAAAAAGTATAGTGCTGGCTGCAACGATTCCACGTTTTTAGACTGTGTGAAATGAAAACCAAAAACGGGGTTCTAATCAGTATATATGTAATTCTGCTCTGACACTCAAAAAAAATTTTGTGATTTTCACAAAGTGATTGTTATAGTGACTTTTTTGGTTGAAAATCGTAGAACTTTTTTAGGCAGGCTCTAGGTCATTAAGTTATGGATATTGTCCACAACTTTTCTAAAACAAGACACGCACAACACAACAAAGGAGGCTGGTTGACAGTATAACGCTATTTCATGAATACCAATTCAATCTTCAGCTGTCTGCGCCTGTCCTCAGTGTGTTGGCAGAAGTTGCTTCATGAAAGAATTGCTACGAACGCTTGGGAATCCCAAAGGCAGGTTTGTAGCAAAATCCGACATCAGCAGCAAACGCCATAAATGTGATTTTTTTCACAAAATTGCGGCCAATGAAAAATTAAAACTCGATTTTGGATCCTTATTTTGTTGTTTAGCGTAAAAAAAAATATGTTGTTATGGATAGCGACCTTTGCTTTTTTATTTGGGATTTTTTAGCTGGCTCGAGGTCAATGTTTTTAATGCTTATTGAAGCACGAAAAAACATTGACCTCGAGCCATCTAAAAAAATCCCAACTAAAAAAAATAATTATAAAAATATTTTTTTAATATTATGATTGAGGTTCAGACCAAAATGGTGACAATTTTGTGTCAATTTTCACTTTGATTCTTCAAAATCGGTTCAGTCTAACTGTGAGATATCATGGCCGCCAGTTCGAAAAACGTGAATTCGAGATAAATGCTTTTAAAGTTTAAAGTAATTTGGAAATGACTTAATTTAGCAAAGACATTGAACAACAAAAAAGACTATATCTTCTAAAGTATTTCGAATTTCAAAAATCTTTATATCCAAGCTATAAAAAACACAAAAATAAATAGAAAAAACAATTTTGCACAAGGAGAATACCCCCTTAAATGGAAACTGAAATCTATTATTAAGACACTGTAGACTCTAATTATATGAAAATCATTCAAATCAATTACCAGAAAGAACCAGGTATGACCTACTTCTCCGACCGTTATATAGCTACTGAAAAGCTGTTTACTTTCTTGGCCCAATCGCTGCTTTATAACAACAATTGTGCTGTTGGGTTAACTTAGAATAAAGCCATTTCCAGCACAGTTTGCTTAACTTTTTTGTGGTTCAAAAATATTTCAAAAATTGTATTAAAACCTAAAGTTCATATTGCACTCTTCTCTACATATTTACAATTCCATTTAACCAGTCATCGCGTTAATTAAGTAATAAAACGGAAATATGCTAAAACGTTGAACTTTAGTTTTTGCTGAAACTTTAACCAAAGCCCCAGACTTTGTTCAGCAAAAAAACAAAAAATTGCCTACTCATCATGGACCACACAAAACGCATAAATTTCTACTTAAATTTGACTCAATCGAAACATTATGAACGTCACAGCTACTTGAGGAAAATTTTGCGGTTTTTTTTTCACTGTTTTGTTAAATTTATTAGGCAAACATATTTGGCCCAAAAAAATATTCATCAAGAAATCTTTTGTATAATTTTCATGTACGTCAATGGAACAGGCAAACTGTTTTTTTTTCTTATTTTTTCGTATGACAACTAATTGTTGACATGCCAACCAACCCACCGATGACGAGGTGCCAACTGACTGACTGATTGATGAATTCTATTTATAAATTAGAAGACCCCAAGACCCAACCGCCACGCACACTTTTACCCAGAAATCGCACAACATTTGACGTCACAGTTCGCACATATTTAAAAAAGCTGATAAAAAATAATAACAACAAAAAATTAAAAGTAAGCATTTGAGCATTTCTTGTAAGTCAGATAGAGAGAGAGAGAAGAGACAGAGAGAGAGCAAGCGCTGCGCGCGCTCGTATGAATGAATCAGCCGGCTTGGATTCCCCGGCATGAATGAAACGAACGCCGGGCGACGTCACTGTC
>JAEIFU010000845.1:0-92500 GCA_018904235.1 Lordiphosa stackelbergi
TTTTAGCTGGCTCGAGGTCAATGTTTTTACGTGTTAATAAAAACAAACAAACAAGAGTTTTGGATTTTCCAATATATTTCGAACCCCTTTAGGATTCGTCTTCAGGGCTGTAAACAGAATAACACAAAAAACAACAATTTATATTACACAATTTTAGACAAAATCGTGTAAGTGTACGTAAAAAAAGGCACAGCGTCCGCTTAGTCAGCTGTGGAGTTGATAACTAATTTAATTTTTTGTTGTGGTCAAGTATATGTCTGTATAAATGCGCGCAATTTTCTGTGTCTTGTTTGGAGTTCATCCTTCTATGTATTGGTGTGGATATGATGTGGAGCATTTCCGTTTATTTAATGTTGTTCTTGTTGTAAGATGCTTACAGTTGTTTGGTCAGGGAGTGTCCGCTCTCAGTACGTGGGACGTAAGTCATTTTTTTGATTGTTGTCTCATTCCTTCTTTTATGTCAGACTTGTGACCGCATATTCTAGTTTTTAGTTTTGTTTTAGTCGTATTAATGTATACTCTGTTCGCATACATTTGTCCCGTCATCAGCGCAAGGTATTTTGTAAATTGTATTATTTTGCCCAGCTTTCCATTTTTTTCTTCGTGTTGCTGAAAACATTCTCGTTGTGTATATTGGTGTGTGAGCTATTATGATGTTGTTCTGTTGTAGCAGTCGGATTTGGAAAGTCTGTCAGACAATTTTGGAATGTATACTGATTTGTATATTTAGTTGATAGTTTCTTTTTAGTATTGTTAAAATTATATGCTTTCATTAGAGAGAATATCGTGGTTTGGAAAGTCATTATTTTTTTGAGGATTGTGAATATTTTCTTTTTGTTGTCGTGGTGAAAATTGGGTCGCTTGTGTTAGACTCGTCTTACAAAGTTCCTGGCCGGTTCAACATATGTTTGGGATGACTGGAATAATAATTAATCATCCTCCCGGATGCCACGGTTTCGGTACCAACCCAGTTTAAGGGTGTTATCTACCGGAACGATGGAGTCAAGAAATGGTAACTGGCTATCCTTTTTCCAACGCAAGGGTAAACTTAATGTCCTTAGGATATGAGTTTAATATTGTCAGGGTATTTTCTATTTTGGGTCCTCTTTTACTATGGCAAATACGTCGTCAACATATTTGCTTAATAATTTAGTGTCAGATACTTTCTGTCCTAAATTGTCTCCATAACTATGTCTGCTATTATCGGTGATGCGGGGGAACCCATTGGCAGTCCTTTTAGTTGCACATACAGTTTGTCTTCATATTTGAAATATCTGTTTTTCCGTGATACAAAATGTTAACATCTGCATAAATAGTTTCTCGGAATGCTGGTATGATTCTCGATATCTTTCCATCTTTTTGGAACCACTTCTAGCGCCAGGTCTGTTGGAATGCGAAACAATGACACCACATCAAACGAAACTAATCTTTCATCGTCATAGATATGGAGTCATTTATTCGCGCCTTAAATTTAAATGTGTTTTTGCACGTTGTATCTGGAGTCTGATGTCAAATTCTTCAAGATTTGACCAAATATTTGCATAGGTGATAAGATCGGCGAGTTTATCATCGAGCAAAATTGGTCAGCGTGTTCTCCTTATGTATTTTGGGAAGTCCATAAAATCCTGGGTGGTAAGGCTTGTATTCGTCGATAGTCTATATTTTTCTTTCCTTGTGATTATTCCCGATGTGTAAAGTTTTTCAACATATGCGTTATTTTTGGTCTGTAACCTTAATGTGGGGTCCTTTCGTAAGATCCTGTATGTGCTCAACTCGTCAAGTATTTGTTCCATTTTCTGGTTATATTCTTTTCCATTGCCACTGTCACATTGCTCCTTTGTCCGAATTTAAAATTAAGATTCCGTCATTTTTGCGTAGAAATGTTTTGGTATGCTCCACTGTGTCAGTTAATGCGCGATCTAATGCACTCTGCACTGTTCCTACAGTCTTTGATTAGTAGTGAGAGTTTCGTTATCGCCGTTTCCTGCTCCTCTTTATTTGTTATTGTCTGTACCAATTCTCTCCGTCTGCAATACATTTAAAGAGCGGAAATTTGTTTGTTGGTATTGGGAGAGCGAATCCTTGCTCCCTTTTCCAACAGTTGTTTACACTCTCCGGAACTCCGTTTTGGTTTTGTTGACGAACCAATTGTTTTTGTTTTGTTTCTGGTGAGAGCTTTCGTCCGTTCTAACTGTAGTTTTTCATGCTTTGCTACCTGTTTCTCTCTCAGCTGTTCGGTTCTCCGTTGTGCTAGACAATGCTCACTCTCAAAAATGCTGCAGCGTCATTCTCGCTCATCAGCCGTTGAAGTTTTGTTTTTGTGTTGTTTATTTGTTTTGTTTCCTTTTGATTGCCTGATGTTTAATTGTAATAAGTAAGTTTGGCTAGTTTTGTATGGTAAAGTTCAGTATGTCTGTTGATTGATTTTTGTATGTCTATAGGGATGTCCGTATTACTGTTGAAAATGCTATTGTGTCGTGTTGTGTTCTGTAAGAATTTGGGAATGATCCTATTTTCCTACATCTTAGTAAAAATTTTATGTTAGCACTGAGTTTTGTCATCTTTATGGATTTGGCTTGGAACTTCCTTAGTGTTACTTGTGTGTTATAGTTGTACTTTCCTTAATCTCAGCATAAACCATCCTGCTCGGTGTTTATGTGTACGTGGCGGGCCTTCCGTTGATATATATGTTGTTATGGATAGAATTCTGTTAATATTCTAGATCTATATAGTATCTTCCAATTCATTAAAATGTTCAGGTACTCTTCCACTTGCAGATCTTGTTTCCCGAAATGTAAAAGTCTGTACTCCCGTTGAATTGGACACCTGGCTACAATGTGTTCGGTGTCTTCTCGTTCTGTGGTGCTGCAAAGCGGACACTGCTCGCATTCGTTTTCAATGTGTGGACGGTAGTTCAGATGCAGCATTTCTACTCTCGCTTTAAAAATAAGCGATATTTTCGCAATCGCCATGCTATCCTGGAAATAGTTGTTTTCTCCTAGGTCGTATGCCAGTCTGCTTTAAGTGATCCTTGTGAGGCTTTGTCGAGCTGCGTTTACATTGGATTGCCTGGAAAAAGCTTCGATGCTGGTCAGCATTTTTTCATGCTCAGCAGTCCATTTATTTTGGTTATCTAAGGATATCTGCATGTTGTATCGTGACGCAAGCTCTACCCAATTCTGCCTTGTGTTGCAGTAAGTAGGCTGCGACCACTTTTGGGTACCGACTATCTGGCATTCTGAGAGCTTTTTTGATGTATTCAAAGTGAAGGCGCAGGGCATACAAAAAGAGTGTCGGCAGTCCAGTTTCTAGATAGATGGCGTAGTTAGGTGTGTTTAAGGGCAGGGCAAAGATTTTCTTGATAAAGAATATTAGACTTCGTTCTACATCCTCGTATTGTTGGCCTCCCCAGACTTGAGCTGCATAGCAAGTTATGACCCTCGCCGTAGCCTGGTGCATCCTGTATTTTACGCTCGTGTTAACGTTCTTTCCCCGCATTAAGCTCGACCATGTGCTGTTAATGGCTACTCGAGTATCTTTAAGGTGGGTGTCAAACTTCATATTTGGCGTTAGGACTATTCCCAGGTATTTAAATGTCTTTACCACTTCTAACGGATCTCCGGCTAATTTCCACCTTTCTTTTGAAGCATGTCGCCCGCCTCCTTGCGGCACAATCATTACCTTAGACTTTTCTACGTTGATGCTGAGGTTCCACATTTGGCAGTACTTATATGTTGCGTTTATCATTCTTTGCAGCATTGCAGGGGTCTCTGCCATGTCGTCTGCGTACATAAGGATCTTAAATTTTTTGGTCTCCAAGCTTGACTCCAAAAAAGAGCGACAAAAAGAACGAATAGGAGAGGGCTAAGAAGGCATCCCTGTTTCACTCCTCGGTTGGTCTCAAACTCCTCCGACAGGCACTCCCCATTCCATACCGTTGTTCGGATATCTGTATACAGGCTTTGAATTATATTCAGCATTTTTCTGCTTATTCCCATGTTGCTGAGTTTTAGAATCAGGCTTTTCCTATCTATCGTGTCGAAGGCAGCCTTAAAATCTATAAAGAGAGGTACATTTTCTTTCCTCGAGACAAGTAGTCTCTTGCTGTGGATGTGAGCACAAATTTGTGTAATACCCTTCTCGGAAGCCGCGTTGGTTTTCGTTGAGTAGCTTGTTTGTTCTCACTAAGTACGCTTCCATTTAATCCCAGAAATCTCTGTCTAGAATTTCGTTGACCACCCCTCCGGGTTAGAAATCATAGAAGAACATCAAGTTCTGGGATAAAGGAAAGGAATCTATCAACACTACCTACAAGGCTATCGGATAGTCCATCGTTAGCTATTGGTCCCTGTCAATTAGTGACACTCTATGAGGGAAACCCCTAGTAGTAGTTACGTAATAAACTCTTGCCAGTCAACGCTGAGTTGTGTTCGGTCGAACACACAATGCGTTTGCCGGTATGACTCTGATTATATTCAACCCTGAGTTTTGTTCGATGAATAAATATGAACATAAACGTTGGATTAAAAAACGCTGGCTTAACCGCTCATTGTGATTGCGGTATAAACTGAATATATTCAACGATGAGTTTTGTTGATTCAAAAATGTGAGTTAGAATTTTTTGTGTATGAGATAATTAAGAAAAAAGTAATTTTTGCATTAAATAACATTGAACATTGAATAAAAGACGTCAACCCGTATTTGAAATTGAACATTTTTTAGTTAAAAGTACGAAATTAATATTCTTAGGATCAATATAACACCCAAGATTTCAATTTGATACTCTCTGGGCTTATATTGATACCGACTTACTTACCGCTTATCAAATTGATTTTTTTTTTTTTTTTTTTTTTTTTTGGGAGTCCCGTAGGTAGCCTGGAATTATTTGGCCGCCCGCTTTGTATCAAGCGGAAAACGCCACTGCTGAATTTGTGTTCTTGTAGAACAGTGTTGCCCAAATGTTATTTTTCCTATCCCGTGAGATAGGAAGTCATAATTCTGCCAGATTCGCAGCCGACACACGCATAAAGAGAGAGAATACGTGTGCTCTATAAAATGCACGCACACACATATGAGTGTTTGTTTGTAGCCTATATTTGACATAATGGCGTTTACTTCGTGTTGCTCTGCTACACACACAATCGCAAAGCTTGTTAGTGTGTGTTTGGGCACCACTGTTGTAGAACTTTATAGATTATGTTGTTTTAATTTATTAATGTTAATTGTTTCATTTAAGTTAATGTTATCGTGCTTAAAGAATTTGTATATGTTGTCGATTTGATGTCATTCAGCATTGGCTATGGTTTTAGTTAGTAATTTTATTAGATTTTTTAAAGAAATGCCTTAGCTTAGAATTGGTGCTGATTACCACAGGCTGAGATGTGTCTGTTACTCTCCTGAAAACTTGAAAGAAAGAAGTCAAACTTTACCAAAAATAACCATATGATTCCCACTGTCAACAGCACCCAATATCCTTGGTGTCTCTCCAAACCAGAGCTACAAAATAACTCACTCCACTTATATTCATTGCATTCCCATTTTTACTTAGTATATAAACTATGCAAACTGGGGATGTATACGACGTTTCTGAACTTCATACAGCTTTAGTGCTTTGGTCAGGGACTATTCTAAGATATCAGAGCGGGTTGGACCATTTCAGGGTCCAATCAGGGCTGTATCATATAGGTATTCTGGGCAACATATGTATTTAAAATCTGTTAATGATTGATGTTCTATTAGGATAGATGTAAAGTGAGCATTACGGTTGCGGCCGTGCTTCTTATAAATAGACTATCGTTCATTTGATCATTCCCAAGCTTTGAGGATTGATAAATAATTCAGATTACTATACATTTTTGTCTAGAAGGTCCGGACATGGGTCTATGGACTCGTCTGAACAAAAAGGTATTCTAGAGAAGAAAAAGATCACTTGAAGTGAGGCCTCACACAAACTGAAGTGCATCACGGTTGTTGTTGTTGTAGCGGCTATATGTGTAATTGGGTGTGTACGTGTAGGTGGGAAGGAGAGAAAGAAGAGTGTGATTTAGGAAGGTCCGAAAGGTGGAAGTTGGGAGGATAGGCTAGTGGGTTCTAGGGGGAAGCTGCCCATTCTTTTGGTGTTGGTGGGGGCGGTGTGAAGAGGTGCCTGTTGTCAGGAGGGCTTCCTTTGCAGTTCGGGCAATCGGCTGCGGTCTCTGGGTTGATCCTTGAGAGGTAACTATTGAGGAGGCAGGAAAAGCCCGATCTGAGCTAAGCAAGGGTGGTTCTGGTGCTCCTAAGCAGCTTGTTTTCGATGAATCTGATAGGTGGTGGTCGACCCCCAAGAACAACTCTTGCGGATTTCCTCCCGCTCGTTATTGGCTTCGAGGTCTGACAAGTTGCTGGCATAGTTTGTCAGTTGGGCAACCTTTAGCAGGAAAGTCCTGACATTTTGTCAGCTCGTGCGTGAGGAGAGGGGTACCTTGAGCGAGTACCTAGGCTGCTGGCGAGGAACTGCTTGTCGATCATAATGCAGTGAGCTCTGACTCCAAGGAGGTGGTGATGAATGGCATCCTGTGACCGTCCTTAGAGCAGCGTTCTGCGCTCGTTGAAAGTTTTCCCACTGCATATCACTGACGGCTGGGGATCATGCTGGTGCAGCATAGCCAGTGAGCGTTCTACCTATGGACTTATATGAGATGATAAGCTTCTCCTTGTCTTTCCTCCATATGTGCGTCCTGTTCCTCTCTCTCATCTTGCGAGCGGTGTTCTCAGTGTGCTTCGCAAAGAAGAAGAGGTTCTCGAACGTCACCCCCAAAACTTTTGCGTACTTGGCACGTGGGAATTGTTTTCCCATCCACGGTGACGTCTAGCTGGGTGTTCACTATTTTTGTCCATATGTTGAGGATGTTAGTTTTTTAGGGGATATGGAGAGGTTTTTGCTCGCAAAGAAGGCGAGATTAGGGAGATAGGAGTTCGTTCAAATAGGAGGGGTGATAAGGGGCTTTAAGGTGTTCGGAAGCGTTGTGCTTTACACGTCCTGTGGCAGCTTTGTATGGCTTACCCTCTCGAAGGTCACTAGCACTGTTATGTGGGCTGGTGGGGGGGTTCAGTCCGTCTGCAATGTTGGTGATGATCTCTCATAGTGCAGTGGTAGTGCTTCTAGTACGAAAATTGTGTTGGTGATCCGCTAGAGGAAGGTTCTCTTGTGATATGGGCAGTATCAGGGCCTCCAGTATGTTTATATCCGGCGCTCAGGGACTACATTGGTTTGGTATGATGCAATGGCCTCAGCTACGATGGCGGTGTGTGCTAGTTTTTTAGTCTCTGCGCATTCGGTGTCGGGCCATCATCTAAGTATTGTTGGACGGATGCCAGCTTATTCTTCAGATCAAATCTCACTGCACATAACCGCCTGGACTTGTTGTATGAGATGCAGGAATGATTGGGGTGATGTTTGATTTGGTAGGAGTTTGTTGTGGAGACGCACTGGGAGAACATCAGTCTCCCGATGAAGGTGATCAGGATGTGCCAAGTTGTGACATCCCGTGGCTACTCGTGGGTTTCGGTAATAGATGGTGACCAGATGAGAGCAGCAAAATTAATCATCGATCTCCCGATCGCTTTGTATGTGGTGTGGTACTTTGGTCCTGCTCCTTACCTTCATTATGACTCCAGCAGATTGTTTAGGTGAAGTGCGCATCACGGTTGCGGCCGTCTATTTAAACGGTGCTGCTAATGAATAGACTCTTGTCCATTTAATTATTACCAAACTTTGAGAATCTATAAAATCCTTGGGTTCACTTTGTTTCTCTTTCTTGTCTCGCCACTCAGGTGTCCCTACAACCACCAGCACAACAGCAATGTAAATCCTGTGAACAGCATCGCAATTGTTCTGCCTGCCTGCGTACACTCAGCTGTGGCTGGTGTTTCGATCGTGATAACCCCATCGAGGGACTCTGCATGCCGGGTGACTTTAGCTACAGTTCGGGGAATTGTTCAATTGCCTTGAATAGCTCCAATCAGCATGATGCCGAATGGGCGTATGCCCAATGTCCGGATGTGGATGAGTGTGGCTTGGGTCTGCACGATTGCCATAAGGAGGCCAAATGCACGAATACCCATGGCAGTTACAATTGCCATTGTCGTCGTGGCTATGTGGGAGACGGCAGATTCAGTTGCCTAAGAACTTGCTATGAATTGTGTCAGCATGGCACCTGTTCCCAAGCACCGGATTATGTGTGCAAATGTGATTTGGGTTGGACGGGTAAGGATTGTGCCTTAAGTTGTGGCTGCAATAATCATTCCACCTGCTTGACCCAAGTGGGCAAATGTGATCAGTGTCAGGCCTGGACGGAGGGTGAACGTTGCGAACGGTGTCGTCAGGGTAGCTATGGAAATGCCACAGCAGCACAGGGTTGCCTGGCCTGTGAGTGTAATGGACATGGTAATCAGGATTTGGGTATATGCAATGTGAATAATGGTGAATGCTATTGCAAGGATAATACGCAAGGATTGAAGTGTGATCAGTGTGCCAAGGGTTACTATGGAGATCCACGTGATGGAGGACAATGCTATTATCAGTGTGAATCGAGAGGGATATTGACTAGTATAGGACGCAGTGCCATAGGATCCTATCAATCGTATCGTTCGCCTTGGGGGGCCAGCCTGGAGGTGCGTGAATGCCTGTGGATATTACAGCCCAAGACTTTGAAGGCGGAAAAGTCGTTGTTACAATTGGAATTTCAATGGCAAAGTTTGGAAATGGATTGTGATGAGAATGCGGTGTATATATATGATAGCTTGCCGGATTTGACGGGAGCGGCACAGCAGAATCAGTTAATGGCGGTGGTGTGTAATCCCTACAGCTCGGCTAGGATTATAGAGGCACGTTCCAGTCATGTGACGGTGTACTATAAACAGGGAAGTGAGAAGAGACATTTTGGTTTCAATGCCTTGTACAAGGTAAAGAATTGTATGGCAGGCAGCTGCCAGCATCCGCATATGTGTGATGCGCAAGGATCCTGTGTATGCCCAGAGGGATATGTGGGACCACGCTGTGAGGTGGAAATATGTCCAAGTAATTGCAATGCCAAACGAATGCAGGGCTACTGCGATACGGAGTATGGACGATGTATTTGTAGCAGCAATGGCAGCTATGCGGGAGCAGATTGTGGAACCTTGGTGCAAAGGAATCATATGGTTTTAACAGAGCTATTTAATACACAACTACTGAGTGAAAGCTTGGAGCATTTGAGAAAGACCATACCCAGATTTGGACACTCGGTGAATGCAGATAGAAGAGGAAGTTTATGGATGTTTGGAGGCTACTCACCCAGTCATGGTCCCTTAAATGATTTTAGACAATTTGATACCAAAAATGGAACCTGGCTGCAGGTTACAGTAGAGTCTAGCACGCCAGAGGATCGCATGCCCTGGGGTAGATACTTTCATGCGGCAGAGATTTATGTGAAGAAGCAAATTATTTACATTTATGGAGGCTTAAAGGGAAATGCGGAGTTATTAAACGATTTCTGGATGTTTTCAATACAAAATCAACGCTGGAGTGAAATAGAAAGAGGACCTCCAGCCTTGGCAGGTCATACCTTGACTCACTTACGCTATGAAGATCATGAGAGTTTGTTCTTAGTGGGAGGATTGAGCTTGAATAAGTCCAGGCCTTTGGAAATGTGGGAATACAATTTGGACACAAATCAATGGCAGGAATTGGAGGCCAAAGGAGCTTTAATGCCTGTACTCTATGGACACAGTGCGGTTTACCATGCGGAAACTCATAGTTTGTATATCTTTGGAGGCTTTGCCAAAGAGGCACAAAATCTTTTGTATGCCTTGGATTTAACTAAACTGAAATGGTCTGAGCTGCCCAGCTTTAGGGAACTAAATAATCCTTCTAGTCTATTGCCACGTAAACGTTATTTCCATTCGGCTGTAACCACAGAACACTATATGGTGGTTTATGGAGGACGCACCAGTCCTTATAATTCTACAGATGTGTTGATAGCCTATGTGTATGCTTGCAATCAATGGATACGTTTGACAGAGGATGTTCAGATTATAGGACGTTTGCCTTCATCTAGTTATGCCGAAGACATGGCCATTGATCCGGATACGGGTTCTATTTATGTCATTGGAGGCTGGGATGGCAGCTCTACTCACAGTCATGTCACCCGTATTACCTTACCCGAGGATATTTGTCAATTGTGGAGCAGTGGCAAGTATTTGTGTCGTCATTACATGGGCTGTAGCTTTTGTACCATTCAACACACCTACAGTTCCAGTTCGTATTGCTTTACCCAGGGTAGGGTTCCCTGCTCCAATCATAATGGCACTTTGGTGGTGAATAATGGTGCTGCCTGTAGCCTTAGCTGGATGTCCAGTCGTAATTGTTCCAGTTTTCTTACCTGCAGTTCTTGCTTAGCCTCTTGGCCTTTACATCCGGATTTGTCGCCCGTGTGTCAATGGTGCGATGAGTGTGGCATACGTGGACGTTGTCTTCCCTCGGGCGAGCAGTGTCTACGCTCTAGTGCCTGGTGTCAGCAGGAGTTGAGTATACCCCTCATTGACTCTTGTCCTTTGCCCCAATGCTATCATCTAAACTGTGAATCCTGCATGCTGTCGCCTCACTGCAATTGGGCCCGAAATGAGTTGGGTCAATTGGAGTGTATAGCCCAGGATTTGGTGGAAAAGAATCAATATCATTTGGTTTTACAATGTCCTTTGCCCTGTCACACGTTCACCAACTGCAGCAGTTGTCTCCAAACCTCCCAGTTTGATTTGAAGGACTGCAAATGGTCCACCATGCTCAACTCTTGCCTGGCCCCCTACTCTCAACCCTTGCTGTGTGCCGGAGGAGTCTGTGGTCTGGTTTTGGAATCCAGCGAACTGGAACGTTGTCCCGAGCCTTGTCATGTCTTCAACAAATGTTCCACCTGCCTGGAACATGCCCATTGCGGTTGGTGTTCGCGCGAGGGTTTCAATGGTGATGGCATTTGCACCGAAGGCGCTTTGGAACATAAACAGGAATATCCTTCCGGCTCCACTTGTGATCTCATTTATTCCTCTTGGCGCAATGATTCACAATTAACCCATTTCGATGTTGTCTCCTGGCACTATGTTCAGTGTCCCTTGGAAAACGAGTGCATCAACAATCATCACAATTGTCATCCTGTATCAGAGCAGTGCATTGACTTGGACTCCGCGGTGGGTTATGAGTGCATTTGTGCTGCTGGCTTCCGCGAGGAACATGGCTCTTGCCTACCCGTCTGCAGTCAGGGTTGTGTTCGCGGCATTTGCATCAGTCCGGATAGCTGTCAGTGTGATTTTGGCTATGTGGGTGCCAATTGTAGCATCCAATGTCTGTGCAATGGTCACTCCGACTGTGAGTCCAGCAGTCGCTTGGACATTTGCCTCGAGTGTCACAACAACACCATGGGTGAGCAGTGCGAGAAGTGTCAACCCTTGTTTGTGGGCAATCCACGTGAGGGTCATTCTTGTCAGCCCTGTTTGGACTACTGCCATGGCCACTCGGATGTGTGTGTGGCCTATGATTCAGATCCTGCTGTTTTCAATATGACACGTTCGGAACTGGAACGCATTCTACCCGAGGGACCGGCTCACAATGCCACTTGTCTGCGTTGCAGCAACCATACGGCCGGAGATCGTTGTGATAGCTGTCTCTTGGGCTATTTTCGTGGCAGTGAGGATTTGCAGAAACAGTGTCGACCCTGCCAGTGTCATGGACATGGCAATGTGTGTGATCCCGTGACGGGTGAGAAGTGCAATTGTGCCAACAATACCGAAAGTGATGCCACCTGCACCGCTGGTGGTGGCAAAAACTCGGCTCAACTCTGCTGGAGTGTCCAGTGCTCCAAGTGTAGGGATTCCTATGCCGGCAATCCAACGGATGGACATCAGTGCTACAAGCAGATTACCGTAGAGTCACGCATGTGCTTTGATGCTAAACCCATAGGTGAGTTTGAGATTTTTTTAATTGATCTTTTCAAATAGTTTTAATTTTGAGAAAGGGATATAATAATAGAATATAGCTATCATTTAAAATTATTAAATATGTTGTATATTAGTATTATTCTTTTATCTTTGTAGACAGTTTTGAGTTTAAGCCAAAATATCCCTAAAATGTTAATTTTAAAATCATGTTAACAAAAATTTTAATCAAATAAAATAAATATTGTTTTAAAATTACTTAATTTATTTAATTTATATACTAATTATATTTTTATTAAAAATTTTAAATTTTTTTTTTGGTAGTATATAATTAGATTTGTACAACTGGGACGATAGCATGAATAACAATAATTTGCTACCCTCAAGACTTTTTCAAGACCTTATTGTATTATGTAGTATACTATATTGTTGTCCATTTTATCTTTCGGTAGACAGTTGTGAGTTCATAGAAACTAAAATACGGGGGGTTGGCAGCTACCCTTGAAAGCAAAAATGTTCCCACTAAAACACTTTTTAACCCATCATGTCCTATGGCCCCCAATGCTAAAGTTCCAAGTCGCCCGAAATTAAAATGTACTAGCGTTTTTGCAAAATCGACTTCGTCACCGTCTTGGTGAACCAAGTTAAAAACAAACAGAGTGAGTAGCAAGGAGGCACGGAATAAGGACCTGACGACGGAGGACAGTCACGCTTTAACTAATCGTCATGCTGTTCAAAAAATATATATACTTTTTGTTCGTCGGAGATGAGTTCCTTCTGTGAAGACTAGACAATTTTAATACCCTCTCCAAGTATAAAATGAGTATCATGAAGCACTGAATTTATAGCGACCTCATGACAGTCACTCTTCCAAATTCTATAAAATTTAACAAATTTCATACTTGTTTGTACCTTTGACACATTAATTTAAATACCTTTCTACAAAACTCCGCAAATTTTTAACACCATTTCTTAGTGTGGAGGTTCCACTTTCGTTTTTTTGCAGGTTTGATTGTCATTCCTATAAACAATTTCTGTATTTTTTTTTCAGAATTTAAAAAGTTGTAGAAGGTAGTTTTAAATTTATTAACTATTCTATTCTGTACACTCACAGCAATACGCCGTATTACTGTAAGACCTTAAATAGAAATGGTGAATCTCATGGACTGAATTATGCCTTGACATATTGCCTAGTGAAGTGAACATATTTTGTAGTTAAATAGTTTTCCAATCCAGTAAATAGTTGAATCTGCTTTTTCCCATGACCACGCTTTCCAACTTTAAGACCTCGATTTCTTGCTCAGGCCATAGGTCAACAACGCCGAATTGTGGCTGTGAGAAAGCCCAACGAGTCCTCGATGGTACAAACCACGACAAAAGATCCATTTGACACAGCTAGGAGAAGATTTGTTCTTCTTTTCATGCCATCGTGAATGGCCTGCATTGTGACTTCCTCAAGCCCTCCAGGACTAGCCACTTCTCCGCCGGTGAATCAGAATTCCCCATTTTCGACCTTTGGTTCCACATTCACCCCATCTTGAAGATAAAGTGAACCTTCACTGTGTATAACTTGATTACTATATAAATAACGACAGTGAATAATACAATTTAACCCAGCAAAGTTGCCTTCTTTTTCAAAATTTTTCTGTAAGATCTAGTGAAACCAATTGTTAACGTAATTCTATTATACTATAGTAAATTTCATTGGCTTTCAGATAAAAATTATTGCGGATTTTCCACCCACCTTGCAGGTGGGGGTCCAGGTGATGGTTGGAAAAACCTTACAAAAAGATGAATTTTCAACAAAAAATAAATAATAAAATTTTTAAGAAAAGGTCGAAAATAGTTCGTAATAATACAACCCGTGGAAAAGTAGTAAAAGGAGACTTTAATCAAAGACACTTTATATATAGATATAATGTGCTCCCAAAAAGCGCTCTGTGCGTCACATGTGTCATCTATAATATCTATAAACTTTGCTCTCAGTCGTACAGCTAATTTAGAAACGTATAGCTAAATTTCAATATATGTTTCCTCGTACAGGCAGCGAGAAGCACAAATTTGCATCGAATGTCAGCTCCCAAAAACAATCGTTTTTTGTTTCACATGCAGTCTCTATAATATCAATAAATCTTTGCTTTAATACACTTGTGAATGTGACTTTTCGAGTAATTGAAACCATCTCACCTGGCGAAACTATCATAGGTCAGAATTTTTAGACTTCGGATTCGTGTTTACTGGGTCCTAAGGAATAGGAATGACAATTGACGAAATGAATGCAAAAAAGAAAGTGGAACCTCAAATAGAAAGGTGTTAAAAAATTTCGCGGAATTTCGTAGGTATCGGCTTGCGTTTTAAAAATCTGATAAACTATTTTGGGGGAGTGCATACATGCCATGTTTGACCAGAAAAAAATTTGGAGTTTTTTTAATGAATAGATAGCTTGAAAAAGGCTTGTGATTGAAATGATGAAAATCGCTGTTAAAAATTCAGGGTTGGTATTAGAAGTATAAAAAAATCACTAAATTACTTTCGGTTGATGTACTTTAAAACTGCATACTCAACACAAATCCGGCAGTGCCTTTTCTAAATTTTTTAGTGTCTTTCAATCTACAATCAGGTATGCCTTTTTGCTATCTTTTAAATTTTTATCATAATCTCTACTCAATAAAAAATGTTTGCAAGTATACAGATTTTTGGAAAGTTTCATCTACATTTCCTATTTACCCGTTTATTTACTCGTTTCTATGATAATCTAAACTCAAATGAAAATTTTTCAAATTACAGAATTCATTTTCTCAAACGCCTGTGTTGTCCCACAACTACTCTTAAAATAATTTAAATAATATATAAATATAGCCTATGTCCTATTCCAGGATGTCAGCTATCTGTGTGCCAGACTTCAACCGAAGTACGCAAAAATAAATCATTTTAAAATGCCTACAGCTCAGTTTCAGTACGTATATGTTGCCTACCTTTCCTATGCGCATTTTAACTTTAGCGTTTACGTTTTACTGATGCTTAGTGTCCGTATGCGTAGCCTCCTTTTAATAAATACGCAGTGCAGTTCTTGTTGAGAACCTAAATTTAGGAATTTCTGTAATGCCACTCCACTTTGTTCTTTTCTTTTCAAATATCCGATTTTCGACTCAATTCAAAAAGTGTCCATCAACAAAACAAGAACACAGAAAGACATCAATTCATGCATTATAAAAACCCTCATTAAGTGTGGTGTTAAAGTAATAAAGGTATAAATTATCAAAATTATTCTAACAATTTTATAGGACGAATTCAATTTTTATTTGTGTGGTACCCCCTGCAGAGGTGGGCAAAAATCACATTCACATTTGGGCATTGCGCGAGTGTGTGTTGCCAGTGATACGAAGTTCTTTTTGCTTGGCGGCATTGTTGACGAAGCAGCGCAGTGACTAGCTTATACTGTAGGTGTGTCGACGTCGCTGATGCTAATCACAAAGTATTAAATATATAAACGATGAAATTGATATGACAACAAAAAACCTACAAATAGCGCACAGCCCTACAAATCAAGAATGCAAAACCTCTGAAATTCTGAGAAGGTTTGGCCGGGAGTTTGAACCCGTGAAAAAAAATTAAGGTTCGATTCATTTACTCATCAAATCTAAGGTTTTGGTTCGAAGCTTGGTACATTGATTCTTAGAACTTTGACACAAATTAGACATATTTTTGTCAAAAAGATAGCGTCCAGCTTACGAAGCTATTTGAACCGTTAATTAATACCATTATTCAATAAAGTTATCATTCATTAATTCCCTGCCACGACTTTGCAAAGTACCCTGGACTTTTTAAATGATGAGTTTAGCATCGCATTTTTTTCCGTTTAACTACTTGACTTAAACTTTAGTTTATATTCGAGTCGAGTTATCACAAGAGTTTGGTTATGATTTTTTTAAGTCTCTAAATAACAATTTTATTTTAATTTTTCAATTTTTGTTTTTCGCTTGCGTTTGTGCGAAAATACTAACAACAGCTTCCCTTGTCGTTTTTTTATGTGTTTTATGGTTTAAATTATTGTTTATCTTGATCTTTTAATATTGTTACTCTGAACCTTTTGTTTTGCTTTCGGTTTGATAGACCTAATAAGCCGAACCAAGCCCAACCGGTTTGATTCCCTGTTTCAAATTGGAGACTCGTATTATCCAACAGACTGCACACTGGTAAAAAATGTCAGAATGTTTCATATTTTATGTGTATATTTTTGTAGTATGCCCTGACGATGCGTTTTTAAAATTACCTTAACTCAAGCTGGCTAACATCAATTTAAGATTTTTCAAACTAAATAAAATCTAATCCCCTATTCCCCCTTTTAATCCCTTTTCAGAGGAATGCAAATCCAAGCCGGCTGCCCTAAAGTCGGGACAAACGGTATTCTTTGTCATCCAGCCGCGTTTCATGAATGTGGACATACGCATCATCATTGATGTCACCCAAGGTGAGTTGGATGTGTTCATGTCGCCACAGGATGACTCCTTTATAGTGGAAACCAATGAGACGAATGGATATCATGAAATATTCCTGGACAATCGCTACAATTGGGGACCCAAAATGAAGCGTGATCATCCGTTGAACATAGCCCTGCCACGTCATGATAATGTCACCATACAAAAGCTGTTCACACCCGAGCGACGCATCAGTGGTCTGGGCGGTGGCGATAGACTACAGGCCTCCACCTACTACATACCCCAGCTGCAGGATTGCAAGAGCCACGGGGGCCACAGTTTCATTGTCAAGGATCAGCATGCCAAGGACCTGAGTACGCATGTCACCCTCAATCAATGCAACACTCTGCTCCGACTGTTTGGACTCAAGAATCGTTTGGTCTTGACCTTGCCCCAACATGCACACAATTTGAGCGCCACGCGTTTCTTTATAGCACTGCGAGCCAGTTCGGGTCCAGAGCCCAGCTATGGATCGGTGGTCTTCCGGCAGGATCAATTGCATATCGATTTGTTTGTCTTCTTCTCGGTATTCTTTAGCTGTTTCTTTCTCTTTCTGGCCGTTTGTGTGATTGTGTGGAAGGTCAAACAGGCGGCGGACTTGAGAAGGGCGCGTCGCCAGCATGTGGTGGAAATGCTGCATTTGGCTAAACGTCCATTTGCACAAATATTTCTTGCCTCCGGCAGTTTGGACATGGACAGTCCACAGCCAGCCACCGGTACGGCCTCCTCCACGCGTGCGATGCGTCAAAGGGCACGTCAGGCACTGCTTTTGCAGGACCAGGGCACAGAAATGCATCAATTACATCAACATCATCATCACAGTCGCCAACGCCAGGCCACGGACATCATGCTGGTGGCCATTGAACCTACCTATGATAATTTGGCTGCGGTGGGCACAGTTTTTGTCAGTTTACCGGGACGTTCTCGAGCACCATTAAGCATTGCCATGGGCTCAACACTAATCTCATATCCACGACAATATCCGCTCAATGCGCGTCATTTTATGCGCGCCCAACGTGGTCATATGATGGGTCATCATCAGGCCTAAACAAAAAAACATGTCGAACAAAACTGAATGTGAACTTTGGAACTAGTGAATTTTAGTGTGAACATGAAAAGGCTGCAGAAATACAGTTTATGACTAGAGTTGGGTTCAAATGGTACTCAGAGAGCTACGAAACGAGCTTTTAACGAGAGTTTTTCAAACAAAATACGTTTTTTTATGTAGGGACTTTAAAACAAGAGCATTTAAAGGGACTTTGAACATTTGCACCTAAAACGAACTTCAAAGAAAACAACAAACGAAATAATTTTGCGAAAAAAGTGTTTTTAGCTTGAAAAACAAGCATTTCACGGGTTTTCTTCGAACCAAAATCGAGCTTCCAGAAAAAAAGCTTCAAATCGCACGTTTGGGATACTTGTTAATCCACAAAACGAGCCTTTTACGATAGTTTGTCGAACAAAATACGAACTTTTTATGAAAGGATTCACGAAATATGCGCCCAAAGACTTTAAATCAAGAGCATTTGAAGGAACTTTGAACTTTTTGAACAAAAAACGAACTTCAAAGAAAACAAGAATGTTCGCCCAAAGGCTCTAAAACAAGTGTTTGAAGTAATTTTGCGGAAAAAAGTTATTTTATTTTATCAAAATCGAGCTTTCAGAAAAAAAGCTTCAAATCGCACGATTGGGATACTTGTTAATCTACAAAACGAGCCTTTTACGATAGTTTTTCGAACAAAATACGAACTTTTTATATTAAAATGCAAGAAATATACGTCCAAGGACTTTAAATCAAGAGCATTTGAAGGGACTTTGAACTTTTGAACCAAAAACGAACTTTAAAGAAAAACAGAATGTTCGCCCAAAGGCTTCAAAACGGGCGTTTGAAATAATTTTGCGAAAAAAGTTTTTTTAGCTTGAAAAACAAGCACTTTACGGGTCATTTTCAAACCAATTTCACGTTTGGGATACTAGTTAATCTACAAAACGATCGTTTTACGAGACTTTTTCGAACAAAATACGAAGTAAAGGAAAAAATTTCGCAAAATGTTCGTCCAAGGGGGCTTTAAAACAAAATTTTAAGCTACTTTTGAGGCAGAAACTTGTACTGTTTGTCTAGGAATGATTCGTTTTCAATAGTCATATCCAGGGATTAAAACCGAATCCAATTTCGTTAAGGAATTTCAATAGGTGGAAAGCTTAATTGTAAGCAAAAGAGAATACTTCCTTAATTTTAGGCTCAGAGTTGTATTACAGTCTATCCATGGGCTTTAAGTCATGTCACCGTCTTTCTCTTCTTCTTCTTTATTGGCCATCACAACCGTTTGACGGTCTGGGCCTCTGCGATTAATGCTCTCCAGTCGCTTCTGTTCCGTGCAAGCTGGCACCAGTTGGCAATGTCTGCCCGCACCTGGTCGTCCCGTCTTTCTCACTTGTTTTAAAAACGTTTGCGCGTATTTATGTCATATTTTAATGGGTTTTTTTTAGCTCGTTTTGGAATATTCCCTAACCTAGTTCCCACACCGAGTTTAAGTACTATATGGAACACAACTCTAGTTCATAGATCGATGTTAGATGCCAAGTACTGTATTTTGCAGCCTTAGACCATACACATGTTTATCTCCATCCCCTATGGACATTATTTACCTACTTAGCTGTAATATGTATAGACTAGGAAATCTTTGTACATATATAACTTTTAGATAACGACAAATTATTACAGATATTATTGTATACAATATTTATACATACCAATTGATGAATTTACAGACAGCCACTTCATGTTATGTATGTAGTATGTGTAGCTATTTCAGTTGTGTAAAGCATAGACCTGGAGAATGAGCATTAGGCTGCTTTCACACTGTTCACACTGTTCGAGCACATGCTAAGAGAGCGACATGGTAATATATTTCAATACAAAGTCTAGTAGTAAAACACAAAAATGTCCGCGGAGTACTTTTTGTTACAAGTTTTTTTCATAGAATACCTTTCCTACTTTTTGTTAGGTTTTAAATTTGAATAGTTTGTCAAATTCATAGAATTTCATGGGGAAATACATGGCTACTAGATTATCATGTCTCATGTGTCGAACAGTGTGAAGGCACCCTTAGAGAGAAACTTCCCTCTGAATCAAAAGCTCGTAAAAAATGTCGCTAGCGATACTTACGCGAAACATCAACGTTTAAAACTATAGAGAAAGCACTTGCAAACGATCCGCAAATTAATCACCCATCGCTCGGTTTGTGGCAGAGAAAGTTTCGTTCTCGATAGCTCGCAAAAGATTCGTTTGCGAGCCTTTTCGATAGTTTTTTTGCGAGCCTTCACTTTACCAATCGATTGCGAGCCATCGGTTGTTTTTCTTTCGTCAATATCATTATTCTCCCCATTCACCTATCATATTCAAGCTCGAATGCTATCATTTGATGATACTTTCGCCTGTCGTTTTCCTTTTGGTTTAAAAAAAAATTTTATAATATTCTCTTTTTTTTTTTCTTCTCGGGGAGGAGTGTTTGCTCAGTATAAACACCATCATAAAAAAATAAAAAAACTTTCCCCTCTCACTTTCCACTTTTTTTTATATTTTAAAAAATTGGGTTTTCTCTCCATGTAACGACCCGTGCCTGCCCAGTAATTGTGCACAATACTTTCCGGATTATAGGTAGGTCTCGGAATGTATTTAGTTAGCTCTCGCTCGAAGTCTACGAATCAACTAACATCTACTTTATACACAATCGACAGCCTTGTCGATTGGTATGACATCCAAGGCACAGGCTCCTACATCCCTCCCTTATTGTTAGGCCGAGAACCTTGACCTTGCCTTGCATAGTTATTTCTTCTTTCCGTTTGCTACTCTTCTGGGACCAGTCTATAGCTCAACATTTGTTGCATGGATTGGGGAAACCCAGATAAAACCCAACCAAGCTATATGTATTATTCCTCTCACTTGTCCCGGTCTCCCGTTCCAGAGGCTATGGTCCTTGCCGGTATCTTTTTTAAATGTCTCACGTTTCGCGTCACTGTGCGTTGCCCATCTGACAACTTCACGATGTTGTCGTCCCTCTCCGTGACCTCATATTCAGTTGCGTTAAAGTTCGGAGTAAGTTTGTGAGGGAACACAATGTTTTTAATAAGCACTCTGTCCCCCACTTCTACGGGACTTTCCTTTGCCCCTCTCTTTTTGTCCGCGATCAGCTTCACTCTTTGTTTGTGGATCAAATCTTGATCTCTTTCTGCTGAGTCCGAGTATTCCCCCACCACATCCCGAATTCCGGGAATCTTATCCCGAATCACCCGGTTGAGCATTAGTTCTGTTGGCGAGCTACCGATAGTGCTGTGCGGTGTCAAGTTGTACAAATTCTTGAAGTGCTTCCTTATAATTTCTCTTTTTTGGCGTGTTCGTTCCACTTCCCCGTTAGCTTGTGGCCAGTATGGTGGTGTTTTTAATTGTTGTATGGCATTAATTCCGCAATATTCTTCAAATTCCTTACTAATGAACTGTCTCCCGTTATCAGTTCTTAGAACGCATTCGCCGTTCGGCAGTGGTCCGAGCAATTTGTCGCATCTCCACGGGCCTGTTAGGAAACCTGTCCTGTCCATCGGTGCCGGATTCTCTGCTTGTGCTACGATGATACATTCCATGCATTTCCTTACGTCCTTATCTGCCTCGCGGTCTATTCTTGGCCACCCCACCTTCGTCCCTAGTCTTCTTTTCATCGCTGTTCCCTTCGTGGGAGTTATTTTCGGCTAGGCAGGTCATTGCGTCCAGTATCTCTTCGTCTCGTGTCGACTCGTCCGCTACCTCCGTTATTGAGAGTGACACTGGAATAGCGCCCCTTTCATCAAAAGTACTTGACCCAGACGCATGATGATCCGAACGACCAGCCCTGGTGAGTCGTCACTGCCTTGGTTAGGCTGGGTAGTAGCATAGGTTAATATTAAGGCAAATCAAACATTTATGTAAACTTAGCTGTTTTGTATGATTCAGTGTTTTCCCTTTGTGTCCATGTGTGAGTCGGCAGAATCTTAAATGAGTGGAAAAAAAACCCGTACTGCATGATACAGTACGCGATGCATTTTACTCTCGACCAGATATGGAGGTGCAGAGTCTGCACTGCAGACCGATGAGAAAATAAAACGAGTCAGTACAGGAAATATTTCCTTAACTGTCGGTCATCGATCAAGAATCATTGGCCTGACTATGCCCGACAGATCATCATTGAAATTCTCCCGAGCGAGGCATCGTGGGCTCTTTCCGGTGTGCATGGTGCTACCACATCTCTGGCATTCTCTCCCGTCTGACAGGGCCGAGGCCTCTAAAACAATGCCCTAAGAACGTCACTCTCCAGTTCTGCATCGTACTCTGCAGTGCTCTTGGTAAGGAATATGCCACTGCTTGCAGCTGTGGACCACCCAAATGCAACAATAGATTCTTCTTCTGGGCTAGCAACGTAATCTTCTCTGCCTCAATATAGATCTTGAATGACCGCAACCATTTCTCCCACTCTCCATGCAGGACTTCTCCATCGCCTCGCACTGGAAAGGCTTAATCACACCGGCCATGACTTTTACCTGTAAATATAAATGATTAGTATTTGTATTGCATATTTTTCGTCCGACCGCAATGTTATTGCAATGGCCATCGGGACGATTTTTCTTCGGCAAATAGTGAACTACTTTTCACTCGCATGCCACTCATCCTCATTCCTCTCGGCAAATAGTGATCTACTTATCACTCGCATGCCACTTGCACTCCTACTTGCTTGGGTAGGGGCGCTCCTTCGACGGGGAATCCAACCCCGGTCTCTCTCCTGACGAGGAACGTAACCTTCTTTTCAATCGAAAGGAAATCGAACACTCAAAAACGATAATTCTCGAAGGCACGATTTAACCAAACACTCGCGATGACCGAAGACCACATGAAAGCCAAAATTAATACAGATTTTTTAATTTTTTTTAAATCCTCGTCGCCAGTGTAACGACCCGTGCCCGCCCAGTAATTGTGCACAATACTTTCGGATTATAGGTAGCTCTCGGAATGTATTTAGTTAGCTCTCGCTCGAAGTCTACGAATCAACTCACATCTACTTTATACACAATCGACAGCCTTGTCGATTGGTATGACATCCAAGGCACAGGCTTACACAAAATTCTACACATGCTCGTCCGTATCAAGAAGAAGTGAGTGTATACATAGCCCTTATAAGGTTCTTAGGGTACAGATTAAAGCCAAGCTTTACCAATCTTTTAAGATCAAGAAACAAATTAAATTCATTTTAGATTTAATTCGTTTTACTCATCAGTGAGTAAACAACAATAAATTGCTCACAAATCCAAACAAGACAAATATGTAAAGGTTCCCTGATGAAGGCGCAAAATGTGACCGAAAAGCGTAGGAGAAAAATTCAGTTTTATTATGGATGAGGAATGAGTCAACTCAACATATCTTTTCTAATTCTTCGCTGTTCTAAATACCAAGAACTCTATAGACGCTATGTATATACTTTCAACCAACTGTCTGTAAACGAATATAAGATTTTATTTGAAGCCTGTCTCGAATTTTAAACACTAAATGCAACATTTAAGTATTTAAGAAATGTTATTTTATGTACTCTATCCACCCAGTGGGTCAACCTTGCCCCAACACTCCACTTGCCAGTGAACAATTAGTGCATAACTTCCAAAAACGAGCAAAAGCAACAAATAACACAAGACTAGACACACAACCATAGGAATTTCATGTATACAACAAAGTAAAGTTTAAGCAAGTCAATTTTATAGTAAACTTTTGTGTGCAATAACAACAACAACAACGACACAACAAACAAAAACCACGCACAGCAACTTTTTAGCAGCCATAACAAAACAAAAACAGAAAGAACAAAATGAAAAGAAAATACGTATTATCTACCTTGGTACTTATTATAAATGTGTCATAGCATTAGATTATTAACTTTTGTATAAAGTATTACAATATTATTCCTTACTTTACACATGCTCACATGCTCAATTAGTTGTCTTAGCTATTTCGCCCTCTCTCTCTATCCTTTCACCTATGTACCTACACACACACACTATAACTAAGTTTAAGAACAAGACAAAAAAAACTCTATAGATTACACTTGTTATGTTTACACCAAAAGACAGTTGCTAAAAACTAACACTAAGGGTAAGCGCACACATGCACCTGAAAGATGAACTGACATCTTTCACTCGCTTGTGTGCGTGAGCTTTAAGAGAGGATTTCTCTTCTTCCATAAACTGTTATTTGGAAGTAGTTAAATCGTCTTTAAATCTTTCCTAATCTCTTTCTCTATCTCTCTGTGTGTGTAAAACCAAATGGTTGTAAGTATTTCTCACTAAATGGCTTTAATTTTAGATATATATATATATTTAACACACCAATTCCCTCCCTTTTTGTTTGTCTCTTTATTTTATGGGTTTACAAAATTAGTCAAATTTGTTAGAACTGATTGTACAATTAATTATACAAAATTATACAAAAAGTATCGTCCCATTTTGCAATATTTTAGCTGCAAATTGTTTATGTTTATTATAATTTTTATGTGTTTTTTTAAATGATAAATAAAAGTGGCAAAGTTTGATATTGAAATTCAGCGTTTATGTGTTTATTTGTAACAATTTTCTGTCAACGTTATAAGGTAAAGTATTCAAATAAATGCGGCTCAAATCAAGTGAACGAAGAAGACAGATTCAAGAGCATGGAGAGGAGAAGAACAATAAAATATAAATATTTTATAATGGGTTTTAGCGACCTGTTTGGATTTCAGTCAAATAACAAACATTTTGATTATTACATATTAAATAGCAATGATTTGTCTGTACAGTACTGTTTCAAAAGCCTGCCGGTCCTCTCAACAGCAGGCTTTCTTGCTGTTACACTTGCAACACGATATGCAAGTTACTTTTATTTAATTTACGTTAGAACGTTAGAGATAGTGCGGTCCTACAAATATTTGGGCGTTACAATATCCGATAACATGAATTTCTCGGATCACATAAAAGGGAAGCTTGGAGAAGCAAAAATTGCAATTAACACTACATGGAAGACATTGCTGAGTAAAAACAACGTGAAACCTAGTTGCAAATATAAGATGTTCCAGGCAACTGTAAGAAGCATCATGTGTTATGCTGCTGAAATTTGTGGATTTCTCAGACTCGACGATGTTGAACGTTTGTTGACTTTTTTCATCAAAAAAGTTTTTAGACTACCTTCAAACAGAATACGCCAAATTGCGCGATTTATATTAAAACTGGCCTTCCAACTCTACGTATGCACTGCAACTGCATTTCAACTATGTAGCCAAGGTCATGAACATGCCGGAGAAGAAATTGCCTAAGCAAAAAATGAGTCGACTGCTTCTTGAGAAAAGACAGTCTTTTGATGACTGGACCATCATTTCAAGCAATTTTATACAGACTGGCGTCAAACATAAGAAGTCGCATAAAAGCTTTGTGAAGATGAGCGTGAACTCTTTATAAGCCGAGCTAGACAGAGCACTGAAAGGTCCTCATATAAAAAGCTGACTCACAACCTGGGTCAATCAAACTATTTTCAAAATAGCCTAGTAGCAAACTGCATTAGCAATATTTTTAAAGCGAAATTCGAAATGATTGCATTAAACTTTAGGCCACACAGAAGGGACTTGGATGAAACCTGCAGCCTGTGTTATATGCGCGAAAAGGAAAATGTCCAACTTTTTATCGGTACTTGTCCTATTCTTTAAGAGGTGCGATATCAGCACTTCCATTGCATCACTTTATCCGAGTTTGAACTACAAAGCATTTTAAATGGAGAAAATTGGTGCACCCTAGCATCCATTTTAGCAGAAGCCACAAAATATTGGAGACAAATTGTAAACGAAGATTTTTAAGTTTTTACTACACAATATGGTTAAAATGGTGGAACTCTTGGGCCTAGAGCATGAGGACGATGATAAAGACGTTGGCCTTGCATTCCTCAGTGAGTTCTCAATTGATTTGAACTGTAAAGATTTACAAACCAACCGTCGCACTATAGTCCCAAATCTCAAAAAGCTGGCCAAAAGTAGAAAAAGAAAATATTTTTGTATGGACTTTTAATGGTTGGAATAGTTGTAGTGGTACATCTAGTTTATATTCTGATCGTTAACAAGGAGGAAGTGTCCCCACCTGGCTCAGGTGTGAACTCCGTTATCTCATCATTTACTTGTCATGCGTCGAAAATAACACTACGTACAGAACTGTATAGAATCGCAAAAAATTAACCAATTTGGATTCTGCAAAAGGGATTCTACTCTAGAAAGTAAGTACAGTTTGAATGTATTGCTCGAAATTATTATTAACAATGCTTAAAATAATGAGTCATTGATAAAGGTAGAGCTTTTTTTTTGTTACATTCTGAAAAGTCGCGCTAGAAATAGCCATAAGTCAAAATTCCCATCAGATCCCACTCTCAATGTAAATAGAAGTTGTTGTTTAGACAATTCTTCAAAACATAGCCAAAAATTAGCTGGGGCTAGCTGCAGATTCAGTCTCGGTGATGATTTTTGTGCGATAATGCGTGAATTTTCTGTAATATATACACTGCACGACAGCACTCGGCCTGCTAAGCACGACAATTGACATATAAAATCTATCGAATAGTTAAAGAGATATTATCGATATTTTTCGAAGTTGCATAAGTACTTGATGTCGAAAACACTTGTAGTGTGCCGCGTGTTCTTCTTATTCAAATAACAGAATGGCCCTCCGATTAATGGATCTGATCGACTTCGCGCATTCGTTATTGGCCATAGAGGACTCGAAGCGTGCACTTTTTGCTGTGCTCGGGCTCAGCTCGTCGGATGGGGTGGGGTTCTTCCTCCTCCAACTATGGCAAACACACCACTACAATAATTAAGTGCACTTTCAAAAGTAAGAATTAAGGGAACATCGGAATAGGGACTTAAATAGACGAACAGTTTTGCGTGATTGGATCTAGGGTATTGAGCTGTTGGTTATAACCTATTCTCTACCCACCCTTCCTTGGCATACCTCTATGGAAATGATCTTGGTATGCCCCTATGCAGCATTTAGCTTAGCCGATTTAAGAAAATGCGTATGTTTGTAGAGCTGTAAGATTTAAATACTATAGTTTACACTCACCATACACAGCCGTCGTCGAGCTCCACATGACGATAATGGGCTTCAAAATGACATCTTTACTATACATACATACACACTACGTTCACTCGAGAAAGACTTGGTTCAGAAAGTTAAAGGTTCACGTTAAAGGTTGAAATTATTCAAAATATTTGAAATTAAGATAATAGAAAAATAAACTAATCTTAATCCTCCTGATAAGGTTCCTGCTCACAGAGTCTCTGTTGCAATCTCCACTTTTAAAACCAGATGCTGTAGGTGTACATCATGTGATGTAACACATGTACTATGGGTGCGAATTACTCATTACAGACACCCTGCCCACCTTCTGGGTCTATACAAAATTAACAATGGGTAGTGTATGCGCCTAACACATTATGGAGAACGAATCTCGTCACTGGGTTGGCAGTGTAGATCTCCTCCGGGGGTCGTATTTAATTTGGTCCGATTTAACTAAGAGCTTTGGATTGGCCTTAACAAGAGTGGTTAAATGACTCCGTTTATTTGGGCATTGACGTTTGCGGGATGCCACTAAGCAAAATGTAATTCTCTGGATCCTATACTATCGTCAGAATGCGCCTCAAGGCAAGGCCACCACTTTAATTGGGCAATCCAAGAATTAAACGAAAAGGCACTGGCGCAGAGCACTATGAAAAAGACGACAGAATTAGACTTCCGAAGATGCACTTGTGTAATTTCGTACCAGGCCAAATTCTTTTCGCACAATTCACTTTTCTTCTCTCGATGTTGATACCAAAAATTAAGTTAAACAACCGTCTGAGTACTTCAGTCCGGATTTGGGACTGGAGGGGTCTTATGTAATCGCCGCGTGGGCTTAATTTTTCTTTGTAAAAGATAACTCCGCACAGGTCGCTTGATATATGTTGTGCTCTGCACAAAAGACTGCACACTGTAATGTTTCTCACGCAGGATAAAGTCGATACATCGATTCTAAAATCGATTTATTTGCTAGATCTCATATTTGTACTTTGCATGTGCAGTGGCAGAAACACTTACTCCACTTGCCACTTATACTTGTTAAAGTTCAGAGGCAAAAATCTGAGTATTGATTGGGTATCTCGATCTCAACAGTCCACAAAATTCTTATACACGGTCACAAAATTATGGAATCTTCGATACTGCCTAACGGGCAAATATCTGAAGAAGCACAGAAATCATGTAACAAGAGCATCAAAAGATTCCGAGAACAGCACAAAAAACATGGAAGACATATTTTCTTGACTTTTAGTAACTTCAGATTCAGTAATATTCAGTTTGCGAAAACTTCCTCCGAAGAAACTAAGATCGCTATCCCCATACGCGGTTGAACTGTTGATTCCATCTTCAGTTCCAGATCAGTTCCATTTATTCTAACGATACAAGCGATGCATCTGACGAAGATGACTAAGTAGAGGACAACGGTTTAAGAAATGTTAAAAAATTAAAATAACGAATATAATAAAATGTAAATATAAAAAATATAATATAATTAGGGTGTTCACTTTGTTGAGCACATAGGCACTTGGGGGAAGAGTGTAAGCATTTTCAACAACAATTTACTCTGAACAAATTGTGCACAGCTTGCTCGACCCACACCCTGACTACGAAAAGTCGGGCAATTGTGCCCAAACAGTGTGCCCATATTTTGAGATATCTCAAGAGTATATGCAAGCGACATTGTCCATAAAGTCATCAAACAACTTATTCGTTGCGAAATCAAGCTGGTTTGGTAGACATAAATCTGCAAGAGTGGACACAAATAAAACGTGCAGATTATTAATAGCAAAATAAGCATCTTCAATCACTTCAACTTCACTTTTAGTTGGCATTTTTATTTATATAATTTTTTTTATCAAACCTGCGGAGTGTCAAACATAATTGTGGACTTTCGTGCACGGAGGGCTGCTCACAATAATAGTCAGGCAAACCTGCCCAAGTGCCTATGTGCTAAACAAAGTAAATACCCTGAATGATTTTTTATTGTCATCATAATAATGATCAATTACTATAATCCAATTCTCTTATTCAAAAATCTTGAAATGTCAATTGTCATTGCATTTTCCATTCAATTTTCCGTCATATTGGGTCCGCCATTTTGTTTTTCTAAATTTTTACTTCGAATTCATGATCAGCGACCCCGAAAACCTCCCAAGTACAAACTTTCAGCCAAATCAAATACGTTTTTCGACATTTTGCCGTCTTTTTGGGATTTGGGACCACTGTGCGTCGGCAAAATCTATAGAGATTTCTGTGGCACCCCCGAATGTGATCTATTTAGAAATTTTTAGTACAATTTGAAGTGTATTTAAGTCTTAAATTGATTTACAAATAATTTTTGTTTGTTTAATGTGACCAGAATTTGACATTGCCTCTCTCATTTCGGATGGAATTGTGGATTCTCTCTTATGTACCTGAAAATGAGAACACAAAAACGAAACCGAAGCGGAATAGTGGAATGGATACCGTGCCTGAATATTTATTTTATCAGGTCTGTTCTCAATTCCACTTCGGTTTTTGTATAAACGTTTGAATTGGCCATTTTACTCATATTGAACAAATTTAAATGGAAGTTGTAAAGGAAATCTGTGGCTACTAGATCAAGGCTTCCTTTTTCTACGAATTGAATCCACTTGGCATTGAGCTGTCGGTTTCAACTGCTTGAGCAATTCCACTTTTATTGAAACCGGATCTAGTAGCCGTAGATATGAGTGTCAGCTTCCAGTTCAACGTACAAACGTTTATACGAAAACCGAAGTGGAATTGAGAACAGGCCTGAGTAACAGCTTTTTAGAACTTCTGCAGAGTTAAAAAATTTAGCTTGAAATTCATGAAATAGTTTTGTGATAAAATTGGTTGGCGCATTTACGATAAACCTTGCTGGAATACGGTCTTCTCCTGGGAATTTGCTGTGAATTAATTCAAATGTTATTTCCTTATCGAGTTCAAGGACTTCCAAGCAGGGTGATGTGATTTCTTGCAACAGCTCTTTTCCCTCTGCACATAACAAGGCTTTGAAATACTTTTATAAAAAAGAGTTATTATCCAAATAAAACTGCAATTGTTGTTTATCTTGTGATATATATTTTGTAGTGTTTTTTTTTTTTTTGGATATAACCACAGTTATCGCTCGTTAATTATCAGTTAAATAATGGCATTTAGAATGCTAAAATTAAGCTACAAAAAATCATTAAAAATTTACTCTCTCGGTAATCGTAGGTAATCGTTCGAACTTCCTTTTTGTTGATACATATTTTTGTGTATAGATTTGTGTACTCCTAGGACTTAGTCGCTAAATTCTAAATATATATATATATCTATTAATGCTAGAGCTGCCTTTTGCCTAAATCGCCTTTCGCTAAATTCACAATCTAAACCTAAAATACTATTTACACTTGGTTGTCTGGTCCAGCAGCTTCTTCCACAGATCGAATTGTTCGTTTGACTTGATCATATGCACACTAATCGCGTTGCGTATGTTGCACGGGTTGAAGGAGATGCGTCGATTGACGAACTCATTCACATGGACACGCTTAATGCCCAAACTCTGGGCCACAATGCCCGTGGTGAACACATCCTCGAGCTTGAGATAGACAGTCTTGAGGGAGCGCAAATACAGCTCGTGGACTATGTCGCCGGTCAGCACGTAGGCCGGTCCGGTGGTGAATGAGGGGAACACGGACGCCGAAAACTGATCGGTGGATACATAATATTTCGATTTCTTATTTCTAATGGGTTTCCATTTTTTGGCCAGGCGGCCATAGATGACACGCTTATCCTTGTGCTTGTCCAGAAAGGTCAACAATTTGGGCACATTGATGAACATGTCGTCATCCGTTTTGAGTATATAACGGGCACGTGAACAGTGCTGATCCGCCCACTCCAAGGAGGAGAGTGTCTTGAGGGTGAGATTGTTGTACGAATCGATGAAACTGCCACGTATGAGATCTCCATACATAAAATTCTCCTGGCTGAGAGCCTGATTCAGAGTCTCATCGGTGCCGCGTCCTAGTATAAAGGCCATGGAGATGTCCCTTCTGGTGCCATAGTGTCCCCATGTCTGTCGAATGGACATTCTGGCCTCGGCATGTGACTGAGCCGAGGTGATGAGTACCAGCAATTTGATAAAGGCCCCTTCTTGTGGGCACAAACGTTCCACATTAATCTCCTCATTCAAATGACCCGCCTCATAGATTTGCTCGGTGGCAATGCCCTTGGAGGGATCAACTGGAATGGTTGGACCTTTAAACGGAAATTTGCTCTTTGTGGTGCGCACCATGGGTGCAGGTGGCTTGACCGGTATCTCCTGCTGCTCCGACTGTTTTACTTGCATCACAGCATCGGAGGAAACAGCTGGATGTTCACCATCTAGCAAATTGATTTGTATCTCCTCTGGCGGATTGATTTTATCTGCAAATAAAAGAGTGAAATAAAAACATTATTGCTTTAATTGTTATGTAAGAAGAGATGGTACAGTTTGCTTCCTTATTGAAAGATAATAGCTTAATTACCAACTTAACACACAGACAAATTCATTCAGACTTGACCTTCTAGCTTGGTCTATAGAAAACTCTTTCAATGAAGCAACCGATGCCTAAACAAGCTATTACATTTCAACCAGCTATTGTTACTAAAGCAAAAGATTCAAGCCATGTTTGCAACATTATTAAAGTTTTAAAGCGAGGAAGAGACGTTTGTTCTTCATTTTCCGTTGAATGAAGAGAACTTAATGGATGTCACATCCACATTTCGTTCCCCAATATCATGGAATGTTTACTGTTCATTACTTTCAGGGCTGCAAACCGGTTCGAAGTCTGAACCGAAACTGAACCGGAGCAGAAAAAAAAATTGTACGTCCGAACCTGAACCTGAACCGGAGCCAAAATAAAGTTGTAAAGGGTTCGGTTCAAAAAAAAAATACTTCAATAATAATTACAAAAAACGCAGCGCGTTATGATAACAGCTCAAAATTGCAAACATTTTTACCACCAACAATTATAATTTAATAAATTAAATTATAATATTATTCCGAAATGCAATCGTACAAACTATATCTCCTAGTTGCCATCACCTTAAAATTACTGGTCACATGCGAAATTAACTCGATTTTGTATAAAATTATCACTTTTTAATGGACTGACGACCCTTTGACCAACGATAGACGACTATCGATTGAGAAATGCCTATCGAACTGTTCGGAGCATCCGCAATGTGAAATTCAAAACACGAATTTTTCATTTTTCTAAGAAACCTAAACTAAAATGAATTCCGTGTGTAATATTTTGGGATACTGAAACATCTTAAAATGACAAAAGAATTATGATTTAACTTCATTTCGTGGGTAGCTTTTATTTTTATGCCAAATTTGCAAATTTTACCAGCCAAAAGGCAAAAAGCTTGAACCCGAAAAAGTTTTTCGTTTTACTTTCACCAGAACAGGAATCAATTCCACATTCCAAAAACTTTTGTGGAAGTGGAATTGAGAACAAGGCCGATAACCTTTTTTCTAGCTGCTATAAATGTTTATTTTGCTATTTTTCCATATAAATACGTAATTGCAAACGTACAGGTTCTTGTATTAATGTTTTTAGGATTCAAGGTACATATTTGAAAAGTTCTTAGAAAAACAATCTCACACTTTACTTCAATCCCCATTATAACATCTTTTTTTGGATCTAAGAAAGTTAATTTGTTGTCCTTAGAACAAAAACTGCTTGCAAGAGACAAATTGCTAAATTGTATAATCGTCAAAAAGAACTTATTATAAAATCGTCAATGGTTCTTCGCCAAGTTCATATTCTTAAAAAACATGAATTGGAGTCTTTAGCTTAGGATCTTGAAAATAAAGAATTCTGACAAATACATAATGAACGATTTCTTAGCTTCTTTTGAAGGAATTTAAAGATTGCCTGACAATTCTAATGTCTCAAAGTTTTGGGTAAACTATCATTGTAAAGAACTAAAAAAGTCGCATAAGTTGAATTTTGAATTTTGCCTGAATTTTGTTTGGTCAGTTAAAGGGCATAGCAGAATAAGCATACTAAAACTGCCCCCACTTCGATCAGCACCAAAATTTAATATGTTGTTACCATCAATGACAATCTCACTCTCCTGAATTTTTAATCTTCTAATCGCTATTGGAATAGAGTTATGAGGGCGAAAGGATAAATCAAAAAAAAACTTAAGAACCGCTTAACCGATTCGAATGGGTTAAATATATGTTGTAAGTGTCCACAGCACAATTCAAAAAATAATTTTTGCACATTTTTATTGCCAATTCTTTGGCCCAAAAAAATTATTGAAATTTTCAAATAATTATTTAACGGTGTTAGCCTTTTGCGACACCGACAGTTTTCTGCTGGTTTTTTCATCAAGAGGTCCCTAACAACATATAATTTTTGCAAACACATCCCAAGTGTAAACGTTAATTTAGTACTTTTCATTAATATTTTATACATATTAGGCACACTGTAATTCAACTTAAAAGGGGAAAAGAGGGGGAAATTTTCTGTCAATTCAGTGTGAGTAGTTACAGTGTGCTCAATGTTATAAAATATATTTGTAAAACTATTCACATATTTTATTGGTATTCACTGTGAAGATGATTCCCGATGTCACTGCAAAAATTTTACATTGTTAAGGACTTCTTATTGAAAAAACCAGCAAAAAACTATAAAAGTTGAAATCGATTTACAACTCGAAAAAATTATTTGAAAATATTAATAATATTTTTTGTGCCTAAGAACCGTTAATAAATATGTGCAAAAATAATTTTCTGAATTCTATGGTGGACACTTATAATAGATTCCAATCGGTTAAGCGGTTCTTAAGATAATCGAGTTTTTTATTTATCTTTCCGCCCTCATAACTCTGCTCCAATAGCGATTAGAAGTTCTATGCGTAGATGGTAAAAACATATTTAATTTGGTGTGATCGGAATGGGGGCAGTTTTTGTATGCTTATTCTGCTATGCCCTTTGTTTTATTCATAAATTACCTAACAAAGCTCAAATATTATATTCAAAATAACTCTAATTGAATAAGATTGTTTTGATTTATATTCATGTTTTTGAATTAGCAAAAACAAAATTTTCCCCTGAACCCCGGTTGAACCCCAATTATAATCTCAGGTATGTCCGAAAGTAATACGACTGAGTCGTTTAAAAAATTTATGAGCCAATCGTTATAATTTTTTAAAACTTTCAAAATAGGCTCCTTCTGCGTCGATGCAGCGCTGCCAGCGTTTTTTTGGCATTGAAGGCGTCACGGAAGGCATTCTCCGGAATTGCCTTACGAGCCGCGGTGCATGCTGCTTGGATCCCTTCAGTCGTCTCAAAATACTTGCCTTTCATCGGACTTGCGCATGTTCAAATGCTCCGTCACAATGTCATGAACCACAGATTTTGGTAAATTTAACATCTGGGCATAACATAGCCATGATTATGACAGTACTGCACCGCGATAAACACCATGGATGCCCCAATGCTAAAGAATATAGTCAAGATCATAAGGAACGTTTCAGCCGCCTTGAGTTAAGGCCCTTGTGTGAGACTCTCTTTAACCTTCTCCTCTGAAAACCTTCTTGGATTCTGCGTCTTCTTAGCAATGTTTTAGCCAGTTTGTTGGGGTTGGGATAGCTTGTCAAGGTATATGGCAGCGTGCTAATTGATAATATCTCTAACCATAAGAACCTTCAAGGTCTTTTCCAAAATCCCTGGTTCTCAGGGGTACCATTCAACCTAAGGATTTTCGCCTGGACCACTCTAATCTTTGACACGTGAGACTTCGCCGCTATTCCATAAATTTGTAGACCGTAGCGCCATACCGGAACCAAAATAGCCTTGTAAATTAGGACTTAATTCCTGAGTGACTGCTTATTCTTGGAGTTCAGGAGCCAGTCCATGCACCGTGCTAGCCAGCTTTTGCCTAGACAATGTCCAAATGTAGGTCTTCTGTCCAGTGTCACCCCAAGTAATTTAGGGGCTGCTTTATGCAGCCAGCAAGAATACTCCCGGGCAGGTGTCACGACGGGTGGAATAAGTCACCGAAGCACACTTGTCCGTGTTTATGGCAAAGCAGCCCAGTTGCTAAACTTATTCAGGTACTCTTGTAGGGCATCTGTGGCTAAGTATATTCATTTCTGGCGGGCAAGTATGGCCGTGCCGTCAGCAAATGTTGCGATAAGAAGGTCTTCGGTGTTTTCGAGCGGAATGCTAAAGGCTTTGGGCATATCGTGAGTGAATAGAGACTCGAGCATAGAGACTAACACGCTACCCTGCGGTACACCAGCCCGAATGGTTCTTGTTTGCGATGTCGCTCCGTCCTGTGCTACCTCAAAGGTTCTGTCCGTCAAGAAGCTCAGTTTCTTGATATTCGAGAGCAGAGCTTTGTGCCACACATACTCTACATACTCTTTCCTGTCATACCCTTCGGGGATGTAGTTAACCACTCGATGTAATTGTCCGGGAGTTTCATGGCTCAGTCGGAAGCCAAACTAGAAATCTATTATGGCATTTCGAATAGATCGTACATCAAACATTCTTCGAAGGATTCAGCGCTCGATCTTTCCAAGGGTGAATAGAAGGTTAATCAACCGGTACAAATCAAAGCAGAAGGTGGTTTTCTACTCTTGTGGAAGAGAAATATTCTGGCTTTCTTCTCTATATGAAAGTTCGACTGTATTTTGCAACAAACCTTACATGGATTCGCAGCAAAACCGATGGGGGGACTGTAATTTGGAAAGAAACGTCATATCTCCCACAGTTTTTTAGATAGATGATTTGTTCCTTCAAGAGATAGTTAGTCATTAGCAATATGTATCGATTTGCTGAAGAAATGATAAAGATCGGATGAGCGGTTCTCAAGTTATGAGCAAAAAAGTATAAAAAGGTCGTTTGGACCGGTGGTTTGCAAAAAGTAAATTCGGATTTGAAAACACGAAAACGAAACCGAAGCGTATTTCAAAAAGTAGTGGAATTGAGAACATGCCTGAATTTTTTGATTTGATGAATCTAACTATCTAAAGCAAATTCTTAATAGTGTTACCGTGCACAATGAATTAGTTACACGTTTTAAAGGTCTGAAAATACCATTTATACTTTGACCCCCCCACCATAGGCTTAAGCTTCAATTATTTGCATAAATACTCACCCGTGTGCTGTTCAGGCACAACTACAGGATTGCTGCTGTTGGATGTCGTAATATTCTTCAATATCTTATCAGCATTCTCAATGAATTTTTGCAAATTGGATGTCGGTATGAGCACCTCTGGATCGGTTTGTGACTGCTGCTGTTGTTGTTGTTGTGGCTGTGGGGGAGCGGGCGGGGCTACCTGTTTGACGACCAACGCCTCGCTGGTGCTGTTGTTGATGTTGCCTGCAACCAAAGGTGTTTAATCAAATTTCCATGGACATAATTAGTAGTCGCAGCTGCATTACCTGTTATGCCATCAATACCTTGGACATACTGCTGCTCCTCCAGTTGCAACTCATCGGGCGTTTGATCTACACTAACTGCCTGCGGACTGGCTCCAGCCGAACCGCCATCCAGCAGAGCATCCTCATCAATGGTGGGCAAACGATGCGGATTCGGTTTTCTATAATGAATCTCTGGCAGTTTGCCCGTTCTGATGAACTCCTCGCCCAGAGAGGCACCAAACTCTCCGGTATTGTTAAGCTGTTCGGGGGACTGACGAGCCGCGATGAGTTGCTGTGACAGTGGAGCCACCGCTGCGACTGCTGCATGCAGATGTGTGGGTTGCAGTGTGGCGGTGGTGGAGTAGGAGGCATAAATGAAGATGGTCAGGATGACCACAATTAAAACTAGGAGAAAGCGCAAAATGCGTGTGTTGTGCAGATTCCCCACAGCCACCATGGTGGGGCAGAAGACTTAACTATTCTGTGACGTCTTCTGGCTGGGCAGGTGATGGTGACGATAATGGGGTCCAGACGTGGCGACGGTTGTAATACAACTGCAATCAGAAAAGTGATTTGTAAAGTGTTTGCTCTTTTTTTAGTCGCGAGGCGAGACAAAATAATGTAAATATTTGCCTGGTGTAAAAATAGAGAAGCGAGAATGAGATGGAGAGGGGAAGAGGGGCAGGGGAAGAAAGACATAAAAAGAAGGGCAAATAGTTTCGAGAGGGGAAAGGGAATACAACAACTTGGAGAATAAATGCCACATTTTGTGTGCAATTTTGGAGTTGAAATTCAATTTTGAATATTATTGAAAAAAATTAAAGTCTGCTTTTAGGCTGCAATATTTGAGCTAACAGATTACTTTAAGATGGTGACGAAAGCAACCCAAAGGGTGCTAGATGAGCCGCTAAATTTATGTAGAGTTTATCTGAAACTAAGCGATTCTAAAAAGAAGTAAAGAACTATTTAGTTTAAAACACAGATTAAGTTTAGGTTCGGTTTATTGGAGACGGCGTGTTGCCGGTAAGAATGAGTGTCACAGAATGGCAGAGACTAAAGTGTGTCTGTGTGTGTAAGTTAGAGATAAAAGATATAAATAGGTGAAAGTATCGAACATCGATAGTTGTTAGTGATGTGTGAACTAGTTAGATGAACTGGATCTGTGATTGAAGCTGGATGAACTTGGTTCGCCACATTATTTCAAACTGACAAACAGATGGCACCACTACTGTGACCATTGTCCCAGTTCATTCAGCTCCAATCACAGATCTAGTTCCTGTATCTAGTTCACACATCACTAAAAACTATCAATACATGATACTCCCCCCTCACACATACACTTGTCTCTCTGCCATTACAATGAATGTAACACATTCTTACCGGCAACACGAATTCTCAAATAAACCAAACTAAACCCTAATCTGTGTTATGAACTAAATAGTTACATCGCGTCAGTCCCACCAAATGATTTGCAATTCATAGTCAGAGCTTAACATCAACCTTTTGCAGCTAACAAAAACGATCATCCATACATGAAGACGTCATATCAGAGTTCTTCAGCCTGGCTTGAACAGCCACTCACCCTTGGTCCAGTCGAATCCACCTGGTCAAAAAAAATCCTGTGGCTGGCGGCAAACTCGACAAACTTGTTTGCCGAACAACAATTCATTTGCCCACTAACCAGTGCGCTTTGCTTAAACATCTCATCGAGTAAACATGAAAATATGGCAGCGAAAACTAACAAAATCATGGCCTAGAGGCGATACAGATTAGCTAAGAGTATTATTTGATCATTTTGGTACATTTAATAGATTCCAGAAACAATTCATTGCTCATTTGGACACGTGTTCACTCTACAAATATTTTTGACAATCGATGCTCGCGCAAATGTTCCCATCCATTGACGATCATGTTCGCACGAACACTCGCAAGGTAGAGGATTAAGATGGTGTCAGATATATGTTAAAATCATTTCGATACAAACGTACATATAAGTACAGCCATGAAGATATTCGCAAGATTACAAAGGGTTATGTACCAAGCGAGTTAGACATTGAAAATGTAGAGTTGAGCTTGCCTGCCTAAGAGTCCAGAGGGGACTGAGAATGAGCCGTCTAGGTAAGACGATGAGTTATTTGTCTGATGTGACGATGTGGTTTCCGTCTAGGTGAGACGATGGTTCGGTGGAAACTATGCGATAGCCGCTAAGTTTTGCAAAGGCCTAAGAGTGTGGCAATGTGGGTATACAGGCGGAAGACCAGTGAGTGGTATTTTTTGTTGCAATAACCTTTGGCTGACTTTAGTCAACATGTCAATATCGACGTTGAAAGTTAGCGGTACTGGTGCTAGCGCCCAGTTGTAGAGAAACGAGTTCGAGTCCTGTAATAGGGGAAGTTATTTTCTTTAATGCAAATGTAAAAAAAACTCCAACCCCAAAAAAATTACGTCCCCGGTCATTAGGTCCTTAAATAAATTCTTTATAATTTTTTTCCCCTAAACTGTTATTTGCAGTCCCTGAGAGAAAGTGAGTGAGTCTAACTTGTTTAGTATGCCTTGGGCCTACTCTTGCCAGTATTGGCAGTGTTGGTAAAAGAGTGCCGTGAATAAAGTTGCTCAGAAAGGTCTGAACGAGTGAGACGGACCGAGCTGCTGCTGGACGTAGTCCCTTGAGTGTGAGTGAGATGGCAATGAGTGCCCATCAGAGGGTGCCGGGTCATTACGTTTGACAATCGGATTTAACAAGTTTGACATCAGCAAAGACAGCGATTTCGTCAAAACTTCCAAAAACCTAACCAAAATTAAAATAATAATTGGGCAAAACCTTTTGGAAAACACAGTGGCAACCCAGGATTTTTCTACCAGAAACATTTCTATTGTTTGTGAACAAAACGTCGAACACAAAAATCTGTAAAGAGCACCTATACTAACGACGAACATTTTGTCGAACTGAACAAATTCGTGTGTGGATGGAATGCTTAATTTTTTATACTCAAAATATGAACGTTTACACGAAAATTTACTCCAAATTCGAACAGGCCGACTATTTAGGAAGCCAAAACTTGGGAAACTAAAAATTGCAAATCAAATACTTGGTAATTCAAAATTAGAAAAAAATAAAGCTAACTTCCGCTAGAACATTTTTAACCTTTCAACTTGTATAATTTATTTAAAAAAAGGTTTTGAATGATTCAACCTTGTTATTTGAGTGATTTCTCAAGTTCATCAATTGATGGCGCCACTTTCGTGTATTCGGACACACAGCAAATGGTGTGTTCATACTTGGGTTGTCGATATTTTTTAAAATATCAATATCGATCCAAATCCAAATTTTCAAAATCAATGGGCGTGTTCACCAGCACAAATCGATGACGAAATAATCGATGGATCATAGTTCAATTGTTGAGGGAAAGAATGTGAACTATGATTGCTCATTTTTGTCACTTTGGTTAAAATCAAAACGATAGCTTTCAGCATACCATTTTCACCTTAAAATTTCATCAAAGCGTTAAGCCAATTAACTTTTTTTGATGGATGATGTTTGATGTTTCATGTATGCTGGTGAACAGGGCCCATATTTGATATATCGTTTTCAAAAAAAATCGATATATCGATATTATCGTTATTTTTAACTTAAGTTAACTGAAAAGCTTTAAAGGAACGTCTTCACCATACAACTGATAGTAATGTTTTTTAGATACCGTTATATGTAATCTTTTAAACAGTTTCCAATAGTTTTCTGAAACTGGACTGTACATTTTTTCAAATTACATTAATAGTCAGAGTTTCTTTTTTCTTTAAACTATTAAACGCGTGTACTCAAAAGAGATACAAATTTAGTTGGGAGTAATGTGCCTTTCTCGTATAAGAAAGTCTTCTGTTCAAAATTGTTCTGATTTCAAAGCAGTTCAAACATGTTTTTATACCCGTTACTCGTAGAGTAAAAAGGGTATACTAAAGTCGGGCAAATGTATGTAACAGGCAGAAGGAATCATTTCCGACCATATAAAGTATATATATTCTTGATCAGCAACAACAGCCGAGACGATATAGACTTGTCCGGTCGTGTCTGTATGAACACCTAGATCTCAGAGATGGTAAGAGATAGCGGGGTTTGACATGTATGGGACAAATGCTTCTTTTATCTGCACGGAGATCAAGTTTGTTTCATAATTTTGGCCACGCCCCCCCCCGCCCCCCCCGCAACCTTTTGAAAAAAGTTATATCTCCTACAGTTTTAAAGATAGACGATAGACGACTTCTAGAGATAGTTAGTAATTAGCAAAATGAATCGATTTGCCAAAGAATGATAAAGATCGGATGAACGGTTCTCAAGTTATAAGCAAAAAAAGTGAACCAAGCCCTCCCCCGCTTCCACCCCACCCACCCTAAAAAATGTTGCATACTTACGGATGGTCACACTAAGGAACGCGGGAGCCCTGTTAAACATGTATTTTCATGAGTAATGGGTATATCGAAGTCGGTTAGAGCCGACTTTAACTTACGCTCTCGTTTTTTCCTGTGAAGTAATGTGACGAACTAAAGTATCTTACCTGAGTGTAGGCTTTAAAGACTTACAGATTATGCTTAAAACAAATATCAAGTGAAGAATTTAAGAGAACCCGCCTAATGTGTAGTCCAGTCATTCTGCTTCGGGTGTCTGTAAGTCAGCGTTTGTCACCTGATCCCCCCAGGTTCCGAAGACATTTCGCTATTTACATGTAAACGACATAAACGCATGCCGAAGCTGAGACCAAGAGTAAAGTATTGAAATGCTACTGGGTTCATGACAAAATCTTCAATATATTCTAACACTGACACCTAATATTGCTGGGTATTTCTGCATTCATACATATGATTAATTCTTAAATGCGATTTTAAGTTGTATTACCAAATGATTTATAATATAGTAATAGTAACTTGTCAATATATCGTTTACTGCCGATTTGGTCTTGCACTGCCGATTTGGTCTTACGAAAACGTAAGTATTCACACATATTGTTGTTGTTGTTTTGTCTTCCTCTGGATTTAAATGAAAGCTTTCAAAATGCCGATGTATGCATATAAATGTGAGAGAAAAATGTTTTTGGCAGCTCGTCAGCCTAGCGCCGGTAACAAGTTGAGAGGTAATTTTGACAGTGGATAGAAGAGAGGGATGAACAATTTTTCTTTGTGTTTCGACCAGAACTACTTTTTCGACCGATCGTTCCTATGGCAGCTATATGCTATAGTCATCCGATTCGGGTCAAACTTGGCAGAATTATGTTGAAGCATTATAATATAAATAAATATAACGATTGAAATTGATAGCATTAAAAAACAAATAAGTTTTTCTTACTAAGACTATTTTTCACACCCATATTTTCTATGGCAACTATACTATATAGTTGTCCGATTTTCATACATCTTGGTGGAATTGTGAAAAAGCATAGAAAACTTATAAATACAAAATTTGGGGGCGTTTCACTAAAACTAGATTTTATGACCGATTGTCGTTATATTATATATATTATTTTAAATTTTTTAAATATTTAAATTTAATGAGAGAAAGATCTAAGTGAATTCAGGTGTACATGTATCAATTCGTAGTCATGAAGCACATGCTAATGAATTGAGTAAATAACCAAAAATTTGCATTTTTTACCAAACCACTTCGCTCGAGCAGCACTCTTGACCCGTTTTCTTCGTTTGCCCAGAAAAAGTCAAAGAACTCAATTTCTAACCCAATAACAAACACCACTTGAACAGGCCGACAAGTATGTATTGTCAATAAATTATTATGGCATTCCTAATAAAAGGTTTAATCACTTGAACACAATGCAGGGTGCACTCTTACCACGGTTTAGCTGAAATCAAATATCAAGTGGAAACTTATCTGCTGATTATGATGACACTCGTAATCAGGAAGCATTTAATTATCAATTACAAATTGAACAATAAACATCAATTGTTATGTGTGTACAGAACTAGTTAAAATAAAGAGAAGAAATTCTAAAATTTTATAAAGCAAATTGCTTGTCTTGTTTTAAATTAACAAAAATAATTTATGAATAGTTAAAGAAGCCCGACAGCTATTTGTTCATCAAACTTCCGCATGACGCATTAGAAGTTTTGTTCAAGTAGCTGGTGGGTAGAAAGGAAGGGGGGCAGGGAAAAGTTGAAAACTTAAAACGTTTATTTTAAGGTTTTATTGATTTATTTAATGAGTTAGAAGCGTACAGCAAAGCACGTCTTGTAAGTGGTTCTATTTTAGGGGAGGGGGAGTAGATTGAATAACAGTTTCAACAGTTTTTGTTTTTCATTAAAAAATTATTTGATTATGAAACAGCTGACATCACCCATCAATCATCAAGCCTAGACAGACATACATTCAATCAATGTTTCAAAATTTTAAATATTTATTTCACATTTAAGAGGTAATTTTGGCTTAAAGGTTTAAAAGTTTATTTTGAAAATCATAAAAGAAGACCTGAAACGCGCCTCATAAGTTAAAATAGTTAAAATGTGTGTTGTTTTACCATATTAGCTATTTCTATGCTTTGGTCGTAGAGGTAGGGTCCTTCCTTGATAACCATTTCAGAAAGTAGCACAGCAACATCTCTATTCACTCAACTTCTGTCTGATGCCGAGCCTTATGACGTGTCTTTCTATTAGACAGTGTCCAGTTAGAGGCTCTTGCTTATAGGGAAATGTTCTCTCTAGATTTATTAAAATTCAGCGTATGTCATGTAAGCCTAACAATCTCACATCGATTCATGGTTATTCAATTTGTAGTAGACCGTACTGTATAAATTGAGTGGAAGTGTCAAGTCTTCTTACCTTTTATGTTGCAGTGTCTAGACATTCAAGTCTTGCAGCCATCTCATTAGGCAATAATCATATTCTGCCCAAAGCTTTTAAAGCTGCTTGAGTAAGGGCCAAATTCTCATCTTCCACATAGAGCTATCTGTTACTTAAACTAACAAATAACAGAGTAAAGTAAATTGTAAGTGTAGTTTTTTAGGGACGAATTTTACATACAAAACTGGCACAACAAAGTTGTTTTTTTTTGTTAATTTTTTTTCCAGAGCTAATACAGGGTTGCCCATATTCGACGGACCCATCTGGCAACGCCATAACTTTTGACAGAGATGTCAGATCGCTTAATGACATACCGCGTTTGAAGCGTCAGTCCAAGCAGATTTTTACCATGGAACAATACACGCCACGCGAGCGCTCTGAAATAGTTGAAATTTACATTCAACAGAACAAGTCAATTGTGAAAACTCAACGTGCTTTTAAAAAATGTGACCGAAATGTGTGAAATGGGACCGTAAATAAGCAAAATTGCCGTATTTACGCCACTGAAAATCCTCAGGAGATTCAAGAAGTGCCTCTTCATGACGAAAAAGTCACAGTTTGGTGCGGCGTTAGTGCGAAAACGGTCATTGGGCCGTTTTTCTTCCAAAATGAAAATGGCCATGCTGTTACCATCAACCAGGAGCGTTATCGCGACATGATGACCAATTTTGTGATGCCAATTATTCGTCGAAAGCGTATGAGGCAGTTCTGGTTTCAACAAGACGGCGCTCCACCGCACACAAGTCGCATAACAATCGATTTTCTGAAGAAATTGTTCCGGGCCGTTTGATGTCGAAAAGTGGTGATTTGGACTGGCCACCGCGTTCGCCCGATTTGACGCCGCCTGACTTCTTCTTGTGGGGATATTTGAAGTCAAGGTTTACGTTAACAAGCCAAGGACCGTAGAAGAGCTCAAGGACAACATTCGTGAAGAAATAGCCGCTATTCCGGCCGAAATGTTGGCGAAATCGATGGAAAATGCTGCAAAAAGGGCACAATACGCCATCAACGCCAGAGGCGGCCATTTGAGAGATATCATATTCAAAAATTGATGTAAACAAATCTACTTGGAACAAATTAAATGATTAAGATTGCCAACCGCCAAATTTTTATTTTTTTCTTTGATTTTTAAAAAAAAAAAATGGGTCCGTCGAATATGGGCAACCCTGTATGCTACGCTCTGCTCCGCTGTCTGTGTGCGGTGGGCCTAAGCGAGTTTCCGGAAGGTTGGTAGCCTCTTGGATGGTTACTATCTCATATTCAATTTCGTAAACCGATTTGGCTATAAATTTGCGATGGTCTCTGGTTCCCCCCCGGGGGAGAAGACATTTCCTATATTATTGCAATAGCTGAGGAGAAGAGAACAAAATCATTTCAGTCGGCGGCTAGCCTTTAATCAGGGACCATCTAATGTCTAGACTGTACGATTGCTCAGTCGAACCAAGTTTAGTTTCAGATTGCAACCGTCTTCGTCACGAACTCAAACCGTCTGAGCCCTGTCTCACTCCAACCCATCAGCCATGCTTTGGCGCGCCTGAGCGCAATAGCAGCGCAGCTGACAGCGAAGAGGGTCTGAGCAAATATACTGGAAAGAGCCGAGCTTATGCTCGATTTTGGAGTAAAGATATAAATTTGAAAGTTTTTAGAGCATATTCGGTGCTCTCTAAGCACAGGCTCATAAATACCCTGAAGGGAAAGGGATAGTTGACATACAGAAATGTAGCAGTCGCTAAAAACTAGCAACTGATAGCATTTCCTATGCAAATCAATGTATTGAAGTCGTCCATTTTACACAGGCATGTCATAGGCAGGTGACAATTGTCCCCGGCATCAGCCATGAGCAACCAGGGTCAAAATTTGTTTAGTGAATAACTTTGTTGTTTTTGCTCGGATCATGTCGCGCTTTTCAAAATAGATAGATATACGGCCAAAGACAAAATATACTAAGCAACGATGTTGTAACTTTAAAATTGCGGCTCCGATTTTTGCGGGGAGGGGTGGAAATTGTGCAAATCTCGATCAGGGTATGCAAAGTCAAGTCTCTGAGATCGACGCGTTCATACAGACAGACGGACGGACAGACGGACATGGCTAAATCGACTCGGCTGTTGATGCTGATCAATAATATATACACTTTACTAGCTGAACCCGCCGCTACTTTGTCCGCGTTCAAGATTTTATGAAAATTGAGTTGTTTTATTTTGTAGATACTTTCGAGTTCCCCGTCATCCCGTCCTAAAGGACCAAACCATATTTTCTAAGCGCTCGAAAATTCCGGAATTATATGTTAGTCCATCCCAGTCAAGTGGATACTGAAAACATACCTCTCCTGCACGAGCACATAGTGAATTTCTTGTCTAGCGATATTATACGAAGACTGTGATTTTCAGAGCAGCATCAGCACTCTTCAAATATAATTCAATTCAAATTGGCTTCCCCGTTTTTTCCATACCCCCTCTTCGCCAGCTCATCACTCTTTCCGCCCGCCTTTCCATCTTCCAACGCTCTCCACTCTTTCCTTTCATTTGTCTCAGACCTTTTAGCTTATTTGTGTGAGTGCGGGACGTTCCCTCTCATGCTCATTCCCTCTCGCGCTCTTAGCAAAACAGCTTATCATGTTATGTGTTCCTTACAAACTTTTCTTTGTCTTTTTAACCCATTTCGCGGACAAATTTTTTAAATTTTATTTCTTAGTGCGCGCCTTCATAACTAAAACTAAATAAGGTCTATGCCAAATCTTAGATTTCTAGGATAAGCAGTTTTGGCTGTGGGTTGATAATATGTCAGTCAGTCGGGCGTACATATTTGTAAGTGTAGATAGGGTCGGAAATGTTTCCTTCTCCCTGTTACATACAATTGCACAACTTCATGAGCCCCTCATTCAGCTCACTCATGACGATGAATGCTCATAAAAAAAGTGTCAGAAAACGCACATATTGCTTAATGGGAATTTGTTTTTCAGGAAGTGACCGAAAAGGGGAGTATATTGATGTGTGCAATTAAAGCGACGCAAACCAGCTGTGGCCTAATTCATCGACAGCTGGCGAACGCCTGAAAATCTGTTACTGTCGATTTGTCGATCGGCGACAACGCGGTTTATATCTGATTGTATCTTAACAGGGCTTCATCTTGAAATTGTAGTAAAACTATTGCAAACGGTTTTGAAAACATGAGGGGTTTGGCTGTTTATCGAATACACTTATATTACTTGCATCTGTTTGCATTTTGTTTCTTTGGCAATGAAAACTAAAGCTTTGATTTACTGCTTGATCCAAAGTTTGTTCGGTGGAACACATTTTACTGTAACGTTGTCAGTTATCGTAGAACTCATATCCAAGCGCGCTGCAGATTTTACCTTACTTTTGGAGCAAAGATTGCATTAATTCACTTCTCAATAGGTAAGTCACCTTTATTTTCCAATTAAGCATTTGAACAAAATAACACAGTGATTCGGTCCTTGGAGTCATTATTGATCAAAGAGTTCTGAGGTAAGCACAATCAATAAAACTCAGCGTTGATTAAAATTAGCGTCATACCGGCAAACGCATCGAGCGGTTGAATGATCGTCGACTGATCGAACATGTTTGTGGAAAATTAATTTGCTAACAAAACTCAGAGTTGTGCAGTTGAGCGAGAATCGGCTTATTGAACATATTTGCAAGTAAATCGACTTTCGTCCTCTCTCCAACAAAAGTAAATGGTTATGTTTTCTCTTGATTTGGCCGGCCCTGCTTAAAATGCCAAAGCAAGCTTTCTCTCTCTCACTATTTATTCCATCTATGTATATCTGCAGAGCTTTATCAGTCCATGCCAAAAACCATACGAGCTGATTCTCGTTCAATCGTTATTGAGCCATACGAACAAACACCCGAATTAAATGGAATAAAGGTTTGATTGATTAAAAATTAGCAGCGAACATGTGTATGTATGCAAATTTTATAGGTTGAGAGTTATTTAGTTTGTTGATTTATATATGAACGATTTGCAATTACACAAAGATATTGTTGATTTTTAAATATTTTTCAGTTGGAATTTATGTTTAATTTAGAATTGAAACTTTTGCATTAGTTTGTGTCACGTTAAACTAAGGTTCAAAATTTTCGGCATGTTTAAAATACAGTTCTCCCTAAGACTCATTCTTCGTCCAATTCGGTACCCTCTAATCGTTTATGCTACACTTCCGCTAATACTAGCATATGTTTTACTTATAAAACCAACAACACAACACAATCTTTAGTGCGTTTCCCATACACATGTTTATACCCATGTCAACTCAGTAGGAACAAGTGTAATGGAACTTTTTGTCGTATCGTGATTTATTTTTTTTTTTTTTTTTTTTTTGGTGCTGTTTTGTGTACTTTAGCAACCGGACGCTTATCTTTGTTGTATGTGTGGGAAGAGCACACACAATTTAAAACTAATAAATAAACTTTATATTGAGAACCGCAGCGTGGTGACGCTTGAATCGATAAGAGGTCTTATTTCATTGGTTAAGCCCGCGCACAACCACAAATTGTTGATCTTCATATCAGCCGAAAGTGAAATGCGGGTGAATCATCTTCATAAAAAGAATTCTAAGCGGAATTGACTGTGAAATTGTCAATGAAACGTGAAAAACGAGAATAATTACAGTTCAGTATTCATTTACAAGTTTAATGGAGCGACATTTTGAGTTGGCCAGATGGACCAGGCTGGATGGGCTGGCCAGAGTAGCTTGGGGCGAGTGCTAATAAGTACAATGAACTCTTGTGGCAGATTATCGCCGGTTAAGCAGAAAACTGGTTTTATTGATATTTTTTTTTTTTTTTTTTTGGGAAAACTTATTGTTTATTTGTGTTTGGTGGGAAAATCTATTGTTATTTTACTCTGTCCGGCAGAGGGTTGTATAAATTTTGGATTTGTGGTTTGTAACGAAGTGTTGAAGGAGGCGTTACAGTAAACCCGATCCAGATTCGGATAGGCTTCCTCATACCTCATCATGTGGAGCAAAAAATAAGCCACGAGCCCTAGCCGAAATATTCTTCCCAGAGCTAACCATCAATGATAGTCGTCGCCTAGTTCGTGATATGCTTAACAGCACCACCACGTTGTACCAACAGACACATTACAAGGTATCGTCAAAGCGCCAATTTGGAAACTTATTAACAAAGTTCGACAAAATACTCCTTTTAAAAAAAAAAGCCCTGAATAAGACCCTTAAATTCTGATATATGAAACTTCTGTAAGCATTACCTCATACCCAGTTTTTCAAATAAAACCTATACTCTCGTTCTATGGGAACTTTTGCCGCAGCGTCAAAAATTGTACTTATTAAACTCTGTACCAAAGTTCCCTGAAAACCCAGTCGAATCTTCGCATCGTTCAGGGGGAGTGGCTGGTGGCATCATTGGACCGTACTTCTTCAAAGATGATGCGAATCGTTACGTAACTGTGAATGGTGAGCGCTACCGTGAGATGATATCCAACTTTTTTGTACCCAAAATGCAAGAGCTTGACTTGCATGACATGTGGTTTCAACAAGACGGTGCCACATGCTACACAGCACGCGCAACATGGACTTATTGAGAGACGAGTTCGGTGAACATTTTTATTTCACGTTCGGGACCGGTCAATTGGCCGCCTAGATCGTGCGATTTAACGCCTTTAGATTATGTTTTGTGGGGCTATGTTAAAGCTCATGTCTATACAGACAAGCCCGCTTCAATTGACGCGTTGGAAGACAACATTGAATCTTTTAATCGTGAGATACCGGCCGAAATGTTGGAAAAGAGTATGCCAAAACTGGACTTAGCGAATGGACCATTTGAGCGCAGTCACTGTCAACATTTGCATGATTTTATCTTCAAACATTAAATTACTATCGTTTAAATAAAGTTTTATGCAATTTTCTAAATTTTATGTGTCTTTTTTTGAAAAACTTTCCTTACCTCTAAAAAATCACCCTTTAAGAATCACCCTCGTGGACTTATTGGAATATTCAGCAAAAACATGACATTCCCGTCATGACAGCAATTGCGCTGGGCGAACGGTTTTTTTTTATTATTAGCAGCAAGCCAAATACACAACTTTTTTTTTTGACAAATTTATATTTTAAACAAAATCGCGCCTACTTTTTAAATTCAAATTAACAATTTATTGGTGATGACACTTTCTGTTTCTGAGAGTAGGGAGTATTTTTTTTTTTAAATACCAAATTCCTACGTGGGGAATGCCAAAGAAATGAAGACCAAAATGAAACAACAATTTGTATGAGAAAAATGACATCATTTTCTTCCCTTCTTTTTATTTTAAGAAATGAAGCTTCGTTTTTTTGGTGGAAATAGGCTATTACATCTCTAACTCGCACTTTGATTTATCTCTCCTCCTTTCTGTGACAGTCATTCTTAAGGGCAGCATGCCGACTCCAATAAATAGTTAACTAATCTATTGGCCAGTGCTCGAAGCAAATAGGGGGGTCCATCTACTGGTCAAGTTGTGTCCAAAAGAAGGATTGATGAACTTTTTTTATCGCGGAAGATAACAATGCGATTCTTTAGCACATTTTTCGCATTCTAATCTCCCTTCTTTGAGGAGGGTAAGCGTTTCTTCTGGGTGATATGAAAAGTATTAATAAATAGGGACAATTTTTTTCAAAATAATCAGCGGTGTCACAAAAATCTCTTTTCAACCAAATTCCAACCCAAAACCAATTCTCGGTGTCACAGAAATATCTATTGGTCGGTTTAAAATCGCTCGTGTTTTGTAGGGAAATTTAGCTAAATTCACCACCCAAACAATTTTGATAAGCAAACTTTGTTTTTGGAAATGTAGGCAAATTACACAAGTTTACAAATTATTAAATTTTGTCTAATCCTCTACAATTTGATGTCACTCCTTATGTAAAATCACGCTCTGAATCCAAATATGGAGCTTAAATTTCTTCAAACGGCAGAAACAAAATGGACCATAGACATTTTTAATACCCCTTGAACGGTAAAGGCCTGTTCTCAGAAGCGCGGAAAATTTAGCACGCTAAATTGCACTTTATAAATATAGCATCCACATAAAATCTTAGAGTGCCCATATATACGCCAAAGAGGCCAAATACAGAAACGGCCACACTGGTGGTCAGCTGTTTTGATTTGTTTACAAACAAAATTTAAAAGATTTACCAGGTTGTATGCTACGCAACAGGTGGAGGTGGTAAAAATGATGACCGTTTTGGGAATGTTCATCACCTGTTTGGCGATCTCCTCCGGGCATTTATTTAGCGCGTCTCAGAACACAGAAAATAAATTCAGCCTCGGAAACATTCCGCCACTGTTTTTTTTATGGAGTGCGTTATAAAAATTTATTTTCCGCGCTTCTGAGGACAGGCCTTAAAACTGAAATTGCTCATTTTTAAGATTAATGCGATAACTAATAATTTCTACAATTTCCAACAGATTTCGATGTATAAACTCTTTTGGAATTTGTTATACATTAAGTTACATCATCCAAAGAGAAAGAAATTAAAAAAAAAATTTTTTCCGATAAAAATGAAACCAAAATTCCCGATATCTTTGTAATTAGCAGCTACACCACAAATTTGACAAAAAAAATGATTATGAACAACTGAAAGATAATTTTATTAGCTTTAATTTGGTGTACAAAACTTGTTCATAAGTTATTTCATAATTGGGATATTTGAAATTAAGTGAGAGGTCCTTTTTCAAAAATGCGAAAACGGTAATTTGGGATTACCTCGAAATCTGTTCTACTGAGAAATTTAAGCTCCATATTTGGATTCAGCGCGTGATTTTGACATAAGGAGTGACATCAAATTGTAGAGGATAGAAAAATCGACACATGATACTCTAGTAGTACTGCTTTTTGTTCTGTTTTTAGTTGGAATAACTTGTCAAATTCATAGAATTTCATATGTAAATGCGGGCCTACTAGATGTCATGGGTCATGTGTCGAACAGTGTGAAGGCAGCCTTAGTTTTCCGATCAAAAATACATTCGATTCCTGCTCCATATTTCTTTGTTGCTCGATTAAATTCAAAATTGACAAGTTTTAAAATGATACGGAGAGTTCGTCGACGAAATTTCGACTCGGCGAACGTGTCGTAACCGTAATATTTGTGGAATCTTTGAACGCTTTTCGCAGAGGTTAAAACATGATCTAACATTTTTTGATTTTTTAATTTTGTTTTGTACACCCTAAAAGTAATCGTTTAAGATGGTATCAGTTAATGTACATATATAGAACAAAATACATTTATCTATCTATCTATCTATCTGGGTCGGAAATGTTTCCTTCTGCCTGTTACATACATTTGCCCGACTTTAGTATACCCTTTTACTTTACGAATAAAGGGTATAAAAATGGTACCCCAATTCCGAGTTTTTGGCTGTCGAATACCAACTCTTAGGGACAAGCAATAGCCCCATTATACAACCCCAAAAATTAATTTTTATAAAAATATTCTGTGCAGTTTTAACGATATTCAACAACTTAGGGTCAAAGCCCCTTACTGGAGGTATTAAATTTAAAATAAATTATTTCCAATGATTCCATACACATTCTGCGAATTTTGTTGATATTTATCTTAACCCATTTTACGCACGCAACGCAAAATTTCTTGGTATAATGTATTTCTAAGCAATTGTTTCACTAGATCCGCACCATGGGTTAAACCATTATAAAAACAAGTAAGAAAGTCGCTCAAGCCCGATTTTACCAGTCTTAGGGTAAGGAGTCACGCGGGTATCATGCTATATTTTTGTTGGTTTGTTATACGCTCATCTCTAAGTTTCTTTCTTTCCCTTTCTCTCTCTCTCTCTCTTTCTCTAAGATTGTCTTTGTTGAATGAAATGCGGTGTTGGTTGTGGACAAGGTATACTAAACAAGGTAGTCGCACTCGCTCTCTCACAACTCCTTATATTTGTGTCAAAAAGAGCGAGAACGAGAGAGTAATATATTTCAATTCAAAGCCTACTAAGCTACTAAGTAAAACACAAAAAATTCGTCCGCGGAGATGCTTCGCTTACAACAGTTGCTTACCGACTGAAATTTAACAAGTTGTCAAGAGAGCCAGAGAGCGAGTGCGCCTACCTTGTTTAGTATACCTTGGTTGTGGAGGTATTATTTCTTTACTCAATTAATTGTGGGCTCGGGAGGGGCGTGGAAAAGATTTAAAATAAACTGGATCTACCTGCAAGTATAAGAAACATTTGTCCCATACATTTTTTTTTTTGTGTGTTTATGTTACCCCAGAACCCGTGAGTAATGGGGGATTATTTGGCCACCCACTTATTTGTAAAGTGGAAATCGCCACGGCAACTGTTGGTATTTTGTTTTCGGTTTTGTTACAGGTCTATGTTGATTTCATCTAAGAAGTCGAATATTTCTTGATAGGCGTCAATGCTTTTGTGTTTAAAGAACGTATATATGTTGTTGTACATAGTTAGCGATGGGAAACGTAGTCTTGTCGTGCGATATTTTTCACAGTTGAAGATTATGTGTGACGCGTCATCGAAATTATCGCAAGTATCGCATCTGTTATCGAATTTTACATGCATCTTGGTTAGTGTGTAGTTATCAAAGGCATTTCCACATAACAGTCTGTTGATTAGCTTGATTTCTTTTGGTTTATATTTGCATTTTTTATCCTTGAACCAAGGTTTGTTTAATGTGGCTGGAAATAGATCACAGTATCCTCTGGCTTTTTGTGCTACAAAATCGGAATATTCCTTTTCCCAATCATCCTTTATCCTTCATATATGTTGCAGATAGCGTCCTTAAGACTCCATTTCATTGCCATAAAATTTCCTTCACATGGTGCATCCTTTGCCTTCCTATCCACAATCTCATTTTGCTCTATTGCCATATGACCAGGAATATAATGTATTTTAACTGCGCGTATGCCCGTGTACTTTTGGATTTTCAGTCTGATGTTTTTAGCTATATAATTGCATTGTTCCTCCTTCTCTAGCAACTGTACACCATTTTTTGCTGTCCGTGAGTATGGCAATATGAGAAAAATTTCTAGAAATGGCATGGTCTAATGCTTTCTCTATAGCTATAAGTTCAGATGACAGAGATGAGAGAATTTTGTCTGTATAAAAGCTTGCAGCAAACCCTGATAAATCTTCTAAGAAAGCTGCACTGGTGTGCCGATTCGTTACTGAGCCATCTGTATAATATAAAATGAAACTTCTACTTTTTAAATTGAAGGTTTTTTCTTTGAATAGAATGCTAATACTTGCCTCACTAACTGATCTCTTGTTTTTGGCTGTTCCTTTAAAAAAGTCTATGTCTACTTTAAGCTTATTACATTGCACATCTCCTGAACCTACTTCTTCTATGTTTCCTAAGATTTCCTCAAACTCCTTGTATACCCTACTGTAGCTGGTGTTTATTACTAAGTTTTGCCTAACTGTGTCACATATTGGTAAGCTGTATGCAAATGATTTGGCTAATTCTTTGGCTGTGAGAAACTTGTATCTGTATTCAGGAGGCAGCTCAGCAGCCATGTGATATATAACCGGGACTGGAGTACATTTGATTAGCCCTAGAGCCTTTCTAAGATGCTGATTTATATGTACTTTAACCTTAGTCATAGCCGTTTTAGACATGTTGCTGAAAGAGGAGCATGCGTACTCCAGCCTGCTTCGTACAAACGCTTTGTGCAGAATTAGGCTTTTCTCTGGGTTGACCCCGAATCTACAACCGCTTAACAGTCCCAAAAAAGCACAGTTTCTGTTGGAGTCTGATATAGCCTGATCTACGTGCGAACACGCAGAGTTGTTAGCCGCTACTACTCTACCGAGGTAATTTATTTGCTCAACTTCCTTAATATAGACCCCCTGGTAAGAAATGTTTAACTGCGCTCTGCGATTATTAAAGTGTATCACATTAGATTTATTCGGGTTGAAGGATAAGTTTATCTGCCTACATTCTTCCTCGAAATGAATTATCTTACTCTGTAGGATGTCTCTGGCCTGATTAATATCCTTGTGAAAACATACAAGGAAGAAATCATCCGCATATTGAAACAAGATACTGTTTGTATCGTTCAGGTTATGCAACTCAGCAGTATATATGTTAAACAGTGTAGGACTCAGACAGCTACCCTGGCAGACTCCTCTGTCGACTTCTAGTCTACTGTTTCCCTTAACTAAGATGCGTCTTCTCAAAAAGGAGATAATCCAAGCTACCTGCCAGGAGTCAAATTCCATGTTGTGCAATTTTAACTCTAGGGTGTCCACTTCAACACAATCAAAGGCTTTTTGTAGATCCAGGCAAGCCGCAACCACCTGACATCCTACTGCTTTTAGAGATTGGATTTTGTTTACCAGATCATTTATGCACTGAGATGTGGACCTGTGCCTTCTAAAAGCATAGGACCTTTCTGGGAGGAGATCTTGTTCTATAAAGTTCCTCTAGCTTCCTTTTTAATTCAAGCAATAGCTTTAAAAGTTTTGCTGAGTTGCCTTCCTATAGTTGCTGACTAGAGTTGCATCTGAGTTTTTTTTAGGGATTGGAACCACCTGGATCTGTCTCCAGCTTTCCGGAATGGATCCTGTCTCCCATATACCTATCAAAATATTGAATAATTCAAGCTTTTTATCAGGGGGTAGTGCTTTTATCATTTTATATTGTCCCATACATGTTAAACCTCTTTCTCTTACTATCTCTAAGATCTGTTTGTTCATACGGACAGAGGGACGGGCAGACGGACTCGGCTGTTGATGCTGATCAAGAATATTTAAACTTTATAGGGTCGGAATTGATTCCTCCTTCCTGTTACACTCTTTTGCGCAAACTTAATATACCTTAATACCTAACTATACAGGGTAGAAAAGAAATGCTTATCATTAACAGATTTTCAAACAATTGGGCCAGATCAGTTTAGTTTTAAAGTTATATAAAGGAAATTGTAAAATTCTTGCATTAGGCCGCAGTTCTTCCCTTATCGGTCTTAGACCCTCCTTTACAGTAAATTCCACTTTAGAGAGTACCCTACAGTCGGGCTTGACCGACTTTCTTGTGTTTCCGTTCGAAATGAAATTTGTTAATACTGTGTGTCTTTCTCAACCCTCTCGCATGGTCAGCAAATGTTATGTTAATAAAAAACTTAAACAATACGCGTAGTTTAAGCAACGGCAAAGTCATCGCTCATCAACATTGCGTAGTTTTGGACTTGAAGCGAAGCTCACCTGCAGCAGAGTCTCTCCTTCTCCTCTTTTGCTCTTGCTTGTTCGGTGTGTGTGTGTGTGTGTGTGTGTGTGAGTTTGTCTCTATGTTGGAGATGGTGGATTTATGGCTATTGTGGGACCAGGGTCAAGCATAATTACTTGTGCTTGGGTCTTGGGTTTATTTTTAGTGTTTATTCAATGTTGATAAATTTGTTGTATTTTTTGTTGACAATTAGCGTTGATGAGTTATTTGTTTGTTTGTTTGTTTGTTGCTGGGCGCCACCAGTAAAAGCCTTTTATGCGTGTGTGTGTGTGTGTGTTTGTGTGTGTGTGCTGCTGCCTTTGGGGAGCCTTGAGAATTATTTTTCTTTTTTTGAGTATTCTTATTTCGAGTTTAATTAAAAAACAACTTTAGTCAACCCGTTTCATTAGTCATGCGGAGCATGTTTTAAATTAAATCATAGTCATTTAATTAGCATTTTATCTGGGTTTTTTTTTTTGTGTTGCATTCGTCGCTCTCCTCCGTCTTGCAATTTAATTGGCCTCTTTGCAAATGCAGCTGAGATTTTTTTTGTTGTATGACACTTTTGAGGCTTTGCTGTGTTGTTGTTGGCAAAAGCAGGTATAGGAGTTGAATTTTTCTTCTTTTTTAGATTTTATGGGCCATATATATTATTTCACCTTTTGACACCCACAACCACAACCGATTTCGTACGAATTTGCTCAAAAACTAACCGAGCAGCCAATATTAGCGTACGCACGTACCTGTTACTTGTAACGAGTCAAAGGCGTGACTGAATCACGAGTCACGAAACAAACTGGTTCCGGTTCCATTTAAAGTTACAGTTAAAAATCAAAGCATTTGAAATGTGGAAATTTAAAAATTAAACAAAATATTTTGCTGGTAAAGATCTTTTGAAGTTTTTAAGTAATTAAAAGCTTTGTAAAACTTAGATTTAAAAATAAAAACTTAAAATTTTTTAAAGTTGGGCATTTTTATAGCTATTTGTTTAGTGATTAATTTGAGTAAATGACAGACAATTTGATAAAATCTCGGAGATTTTTAAATTTAATAAACAAAGCTATATATTAAACATAAATAGGTTTTTATAACAAACTATAGTTAAGGATATACTCAGTGTGGAAGCCTTATATCACAATTTTTTTTAAATTTTCGGACTTTAAAAGTGTGTGGCAAACGCAGATTCGACGTTATAGGCGATCTTTCTTAAGGACAACAGTAGGGCAGTGCGTAATAGGCAAGCCTGCGGGTCAAGCGTATCCTTAGACAACGAAATCCTGCGAGAGCCGATGGGCCGGATAGGAGGCGTACCGTGCGATTTGGCAAGGATACCTCAAATAGGTGTTAACAAATGAAATATCAAAAAAGTGAACAATAAAGTGAGCCGCGTCGCTGGTTCATAATAGTATAAAGAATCCCAACCGTCTTAATATTCCAAGTCCAATATAAATTTGTTGGAACGATCCTGGATTACCGTGAGCATAGCCTGCATTGATTTTCGGGTAAAAAAGTACTCGCTACAACTGGCGCCCAATGTGGTCTTGTCAATAATAATACAAAAAGGGTTCAAAGAAAAACACAAAAGTGCAAAAATGGGGCAATCCTGGATTTATCATCTCAAAAAGCAAGACTTGTTACAACACGCAGAAGAATTTGGCATTGAACTAACCGTCAACATGGGTAACACAAACGTGGCATAGGTTAATCCAGTACGTTCTTGACAATTTTAAGTGTTAGACCCCAATTTTAACAGATCGTGTCGGGTAGGGAAAAATTCCATTCCCTTGCTGAACTCAAGGAGTCTCTTGAGTCTAATTCAAGCGAGTTGCACATTCATCCAGACTTCTTACCCAAAAGATATTCTTCTCCATTAGCATGCTGGCAATGTAGTGTGGGAGGCGGTACTCATTATATAAGTGCATCGCTTTTCCTAAATAGCGAGCGTATACCGGTCTGAAAAGATAGGGCTTAAAATAGAGAACCGTATTTAAAAAGAGAAGTTGGATCCTGTCGCCTTCTGTAAAGTGTTCTCCACAGCAGATTTCTGCTCCATATCCTTGGACTAAACGGTTTACTGCATTGAAAGATTTCCATTTTGTGTTTATGAGTATCTCCCTTTTTTCCAGAAAGTTATTAAGCACATCTATGTCTATATCTATATAATATACTACATACATAATGCAACAGAATAGAGATAAATAGAGAATTAGTATATAATATGAAAGGTATTAAATCATAGATCAATAATATGTAATCACATCGGCGAAAAGTTTAACACAGAAGCCGTAAACTTTTGTTGAGTTTTATTTTAAGCGAAATAAAAAATCATTATCATTATTTTTGAGTTTTAGTTTTTTGAAAACTAATGATTATCATTGAAGAAAAACGTAAAAATCAGAGATGCAAACCGGTTCTGAACCGAACCGGTGTGTTTTTCAAAATAATGAAACGAACCAAAACCGAAAAATAAAATGGTTCCGGTTCGGCTCACTTCAGCTAGGTATTGAGTTACTGGCGAATAGTGAGCAAAATCAGCAATTAGCTTTAAAATAGTACGAAAATACTTGGAAAAGCAGAGTTGTTGTAAAAAAGCTAAGAACATCAACCTTATTAAATTTGCGCCCAAAATTGCAATAAGCCAAGTCTTCATTGAATTATCCGTTGCGGGTCAACTTACTTTAATACTCAAACGTTAACTTTTTATCTTTAATTGAGATTGGCTTGAAATATAAAATTCAAATGAGTATTTCTATGGCTGGCAGGCATGCATAATTAAGTTTGAAAAAAGGGAGGATGACATAGCTCAGTAATTGTCAACCAAGCCTGCCATCATCAGAAGAAGTAAAAAATGTTGCTAAATCTCAAAACGTCAATGAAAAGTTAACGGATATTCATTCATTGTTAGCGTTTACCTAAAAGAAGTCAAATACCTCGGCGTTGTCTTTGACAACAGGCTGAGATTTGACAAGCACTTAGAGTATACAGGGTTGCCCATATTCGACGGACCCATCTGGCAACGCCATAACTTTTGACAGAGATGTCAGATCGCTTAATGACATACCGCGTTTGAAGCGTCAGTCCAAGCAGATTTTTACCATGGAACAATACACGCCACGCGAGCGCTCTGAAATAGTTGAAATTTACATTCAACAGAACAAGTCAATTGTGAAAACTCAACGTGCTTTTAAAAATTAAAAATTAAGCCCATTTCACATTGAATGGGACCGTAAATAAGCAAAATTGCCGTATTTACGCCACTGAAAATCCTCAGGAGATTCAAGAAGTGCCTCTTCATGACGAAAAAGTCACAGTTTGGTGCGGCGTTAGTGCGAAAACGGTCATTGGGCCGTTTTTCTTCCAAAATGAAATGGCCATGCTGTTACCATCAACCAGGAGCGTTATCGCGACATGATGACCAATTTTGTGATGCCAATTATTCGTCGAAAGCGTATGAGGCAGTTCTGGTTTCAACAAGACGGCGCTCCACCGCACACAAGTCGCATAACAATCGATTTTCTGAAGAAATTGTTTCCGGGCCGTTTGATGTCGAAAAGTGGTGATTTGGACTGGCCACCGCGTTCGCCCGATTTGACGCCGCCTGACTTCTTCTTGTGGGGATATTTGAAGTCAAAGGTTTACGTTAACAAGCCAAGGACCGTAGAAGAGCTCAAGGACAACATTCGTGAAGAAATAGCCGCTATTCCGGCCGAAATGTTGGCGAAATCGATGGAAAATGCTGCAAAAAGGGCCCAATACGCTAACGCCGATATCATATTCAAAAATTGATGTAAACAAATCTACTTGGAACAAATTAAATGATTAGATTGCTAACGCCAAATTTTTATTTTTTTCTTTGATTTTTTTAACAGTTGGGACACTTCTCTGGGTAAACTGCCGACAGCGGCAACATCGAAGGAGTGGGTAGAAACACATAGTAAGCCTCAGAGACTCTGAAAAGCTGGAAGGGGAAATCCCTTTAATTCTCCAACCCAGAGACGAAATGGTGGCCGAGTATCACTTTGCAGGAACTTCACTGTACACAAAGTAATAAGAGAATGGATCTCACTAGAAGAAACATATAAAATGCAACCACACGCAATTATGTTGGTATACAGACGGGTCCCTGACGCCCCAAGGAACCGGACTGGGGTAGCGGGACCAGGATCAAAATATCTGAACAATGGGAGAATTCAAAGCATATTTCAAGCTGAAGCATGTGCCATCTCCCGTAGCGCAGACCGTAATATGGGAAAGAACTACCACAAAGAGAAATATCCTCTCCGATATCAAGCAGCGCTTAGAAGCGCTCAGCAGTAATAAGTTCACCTCTAAGCTAGTCTTAGGGCCGTTTTCTCATGTTTGCTGTTTTTGCAAATCTAGGTGGATTTGCTGTATTTATTTTCTCATGTTCAAGGTTAGCCATCTAGATGGATTTCGTTGCCATCTACTTCATCCCTCATGTATTTCAACAACATGTACATGCTTACCAAATTTATGTATTTTTATGTGTGCACTCATATGGTCACACTGAAAATATTTAAAATCAAAAAACAACTGCTGCTGAAAACAGTTAAGTCTGTATTGATTAAAAAGTAAACCGAAAATAAAAAATATTGGATGTGGCTTTTGTACCCAAGACACCTGCAGAATAGCCAAAGACAGATCGCATTTTAATCCCTGAGTTCATTGCTTAAGCTAAGTTACACAGGCAGATAATTTGGCCAAATTTTGATTAAAATGGAGATGATTGAAGATTTTACAGGATTTAAAACAAAAGCTATAGTTTCATACGCAAATAATTTGATCAAATATGCCCGGAAAGTTACACAATTTGGCCTTTATGGCCAAATTTTCATCAAATTTTTCCAAATTGTTGCCTGGGTGAAGCATAGCTGTAGACCTATTTTAATCTCCCATCATAGTAACAAGTCGTCAAAAACTCTTCCTTCTCCTCCTCTGTAAAATGCATGCTCACTTTTTAAAATTGGCCCTAAGTGAGCCCAATTTTTGTCGATTGACAAGGCGCTGCCAACTCCCTTTTATGCCTTTCCAGCCACTCCGTGTCGACCGTGGCGCAAGCCGGATTCATAATCCATCTGCATGAGACAACCGATTACACAAAGATCCACCTAGTTGCGAAATAGGTGGATTTCGATTTGGGCAAAAACAGGGAACATGAGAAAACGGCCCTTAGAGACAAGAAAATAGACCAACTAAGGAACAACCTGACACAACAACATCCTGGAAACGAATTGGCCGATGAACTGGCACAGTGTGCGCCACCGCAATGGAGTTTGATTTACCAGACTTAAGAGCCAATATTGATGAAAATATGCTAGGAAATATATTATTGTTAGGTTTTAACTAGAACTCCATTATATTGAAGTTAATTTAAGTTTTTAAAATCTATATTATTCCTGTTGTTTTGGAAACCACATTTCACAAGTATAATAAAACTAATCAAATGGAAATATCAAATTTGAGTTTATTAAAAATGAATTGTTTATTATATAATAGGGTGTATTACTCATATCGAAGTCGATTTCCGTATGAACTTAAGGAACTCAAAGATAATTGTAATTATCGGGTGTGTTCCAGAAACCTCTAGAGATTTTCGTATGAACGATTTGATTTTGATGGAACTATATCTAGGCGAGGTCAGTAAAAAACGGAAGTATTAAATCTACTTGGCCTTGAGTAGTCGGTTTAAAATCGCTTCGAACTTTTTTTCTAATTTTAGTAGCCGGGCATATTTTATAGGACTTTACATATGGATCATTTCTTTTTCAAATCGAACAGGCTCAAAAATTCAACTTTTTATTTTTCATCGAAAAGAAACCGAAACTAGATCTCGACACTCCCACCGGAAAACATATTTTTTTTTGAAAAAAATTTTTGTTAAATTTATAAACAATTTTCAAAAATCGCTAAAAACAAAAAAAGGGAAAAAGGGTTTTTTAAAAAACGTGATATCTCAGGTCATATTGGACAGGTATATTTCAAGTTGATATTGGTGAAAAGTATTTTACTGTAGCTACTCAAATTATAATTTTATAGATTTTTAAAATATTTATTTAATAATATTATATTTAATTGTTGCTAAGAATTATTATAAAATTTTTCCTCAGTGTTAATTTACCAATTTTATCGGAACTATTAATCTTCGTCTTCCGTGCATTCGCTCGTTTCTTGATTATCTAATCTCAATATACAATTTTGAAAAATTCGCGTCTACACTCCTACAAGAATTGTTAAAATTCGGTGATTTTTATTTTTAGGTACAATTAAATAAAACGGTTGGAGTGAAAAGGACTCCCACACATGTAAATTCAGATTCTATTTTTACTACTTCTCCCTTATCCAAGTCACATAAATAAATGAAACATTTTTAAAAGTTCGAATCGTATAATCTATTGTTCACAATTTCCACTGACTCCTTTAAGTTCTCTCAAAAGAACCAACTCATAAGCTAGTGCAAAGTGTTGCAAAATTTGTTGGCCTAAGGTCACACTAAACGCATGCTCACATTTTTTGTTTATAAAAAAACAAACGAGTGTAAAAAAAACCATGCAATTCCATTTTAAAGTTGCAGATGCCGAAAAAGAAAAAGAAAGGGAAAACAATGCCTCAGCTTCTACCAATATTACACAAAATAATCCCCACAGCAGTCTTCAGCCACAACAGCCGGTGGCCGCTCTAGTAGAGCCCAAGGATGCCCAGCATGAAATCAAGTTGCAGTAAATGAGGATATCCTCTCGCACTCGCCAACTTTTATACAATCCCTCTCTCTCTTTTTGCAGAAACATAGTGGCCACCTTCTCGGTGGCCTGTGAACTGGACCTCAAATTAATCAATTCCCGCACCCGCAACTCTGAATACTCTCCCAAACGATTTCGTGGCGTCATCATGCGCATGCATTCACCCCGCTGTACAGCCTTGATCTTTCGCACCGGTAAAATCATTTGCACCGGTGCACGCAATGAATTGGAGGCGGACATTGGTTCACGCAAATTTGCGCGCATTTTACAAAAACTGGGCTTTCCTGTGAAATTCATGGAATTCAAACTGCAGAATATTGTGGCCACTGTGGACTTGCGTTTTCCCATACGTCTGGAGAATCTGAATCAGGTGCACGGTCAGTTCAGTTCATATGAGCCGGAAATGTTTCCGGGTCTAATATATCGCATGGTCAAGCCGCGCATCGTAATGCTGATCTTTGTCAATGGCAAGGTTGTATTTACGGGAGCCAAATCACGCAAGGATATCATGGATTGCTTAGAGTCCATTTCACCCATTTTACTAAGTTTTCGCAAGACTTAGTTTAGGCAGGAAAGTGTTTTTGAATTTTTTTTTAACTATTTATAGCTTTGTATTTAAATTGTAATTCTTAGTTAGTTTATTAAAAGCATTTAACGAACAATTGTAAACATTTTTCACAAAAAAAAAACAAAAATTTGTAAAAACTATGTAACTTTTTCACTTTTAGAACTCTTTGATATTGATTTGTAATTTTTAAGATTTCGACAACTCAGCACAAGCAAAAAGCTTTTTAAAAAAACATAATGAAGTTTTCTTTATAGTATAATGCCGGACTTAGTATCTTTAAAGCTCCGTAGGGACTCGGGGTGAGTGTTATGATCAAGTCCTCTGCTAATTTCCGCATTTTGATTGTTGACGGACGATTTAAAATTTTATTTCAACAGGTTAGGGCAACATTTGAAGAAGTATTTTTTTATAATCAAAATAGAAATCTATTTAAGGACTGATGCTGATTTTTCCACTGTATCTAGAAAGTTAGTTTTTTATTATAATACAGTGCGGAATCGATAGTGCTAACCGCTAGATTGGCACTTTTTTTATGAAGCCTCAAAGTTTTTGAAATTGGGTGTCATTAGTTTTGGGCGAACAGCTCATTTAGTTTTGGTTATAAAAGCAAACTGTATTGGGCAAAGTTGTAGCTCATAGTCCGCTGAGGAAATGTTTCTTACAAAGATTTTTAAAAAATTGTGTTTTCCTTTAGATTTTCTTAAAAAACTGTTTTGAAAAATCGTATTTTTTTACTTTTTCGAGTATAACTTTTAAAAAATCAGATTTTTTCGCATACCTTCTTTGGCAAAAATGAAGATTTTGGCATTTTGAGATTCCAAACAGCTCCTCTGAACAAGATTTTACAATCTGAACACTTCTTCGTCCTCCAAAATGGCCCCAAAAATGTGTATTTTTCAAAAAAAGATTCACTATTTTCTTGTCATTGTATTTGTTCAAAGATATTTGAACAGTGCATTAGAAGACCGCTACCTGCGGTCACTTCAGTCGAGGCACATAAATAGAACCTAAAAATAAGCAACCCCCCAGAAGGGACACATCTGTTAGTAATAAGGCATTTCGCTGCTTGGGGTAAAACCAAAAAATGTATAAAAAGGAAAAACCAATATTTTAATAAACATTCAGCTTCTGGAAGCGGAGTCACACGCACCATACATGCGTAAGATTCAGCTTCGTGATGTGGAGCGGATCACTCGCAAGCGTATTTGCGTTTTAGTGATCATTTGTCCTTCGTCCCTGTAAAGGCAAACTTGCTAAATTGAATGGCATTTGCTCAGGTCGGAAAAAGGCATTCAAATGTAAGGATAGCCTAAGGCGGTGATCGAAGGGAGAGAAAGGTATTCCGCGGAAAACCTAAGGTCGTGAGAAGGATCACAGTAGCCTGCCAAGCGTTAGGGATTGGCCCTGCGTGAGGGGGAAAACGGCGATAAACTCGCAAAAAAAAAAAAAGTGGCCTGCCAAGCGTTGGGGACTGCCCAGCGCGAGGAGGACTACAAACTGAGGCAAATGTGCCTTTTTATCAGGAAGAAGGAAGGAAGAGAAGGAGAAGCGCCGGGTACGAATCCCGAAAAATGGAGAGGCGCGACTCAGACGAAAACGCCTGGGCTAATACCACCACCATACCATGCGGCCGATAAGATGAAGTTGTCGCAGTAGAAGCAGATGAAATTAAAAGAAAAAATTATTGAAATAAAAAGTAGAGTGCCCGTGTGGCACCGCTGCAACAAAAGGCGGATATTCGCTGTTGCATAAAATTTAAATATTCTAAACGCAAAATTCATATACAAATCATTCAAAATAAAAAAGTTCACAAAAATGTTTTTTGCCGGCGCAAGATGTTTTAAATAAACATGGCATTATTTGAATTGGCTGAACAAAACATATTTTATTGTAAATTAAAAATAAAAACTAAAGTAAATCAAAATAATATTAATTCGAATTGTTAACATCTGAGCAAGAAAATTAAAATCCTTTATGGAAATACTCACATTCCACTATCGAAGAGAAAAATATGTAAAAATACAAGTTGTTTGCCCTCTGCAACATTTATGTTCAAAGATAATTAAACAGTACATGTAAAGTAAAAGTACAATTTTTTTGCCCTCTGCAATATGTTCAAAGATATTTGAACAGTGCATTTAAAGACCGCTACCTGCGGTCGCCTCAAGCCGAGGCGCACAAAAATAGAACCTAAAATAAGGCAAAACCTCAAGGAGGATTACACATCTGTTAGTAATAAGATCGTGTCTCTCTGCTTGGGGTAAAACCAAAAATTGTATAAAAGGAAAAAAACCGCCAATAAGGTGGCCTTCACGTAAACATTCAGCTTCTAGAAGAGAGCTAGTCACTCGCACCATATATGTGCAACTCATTAAAAGTGCATGAAAAATAGGGTTGTCGAAAATATTATCGAAATATCGATATTTTTGCCCAAAATGAAGAATATCATTATCGAATATTTTTCGGAGGCGATATATCGGATATCGAATATTTGTTGGTTATTTTTTGATTTAGCCTTCAGTCACAATGCTGCGAATAACTGTTTCTTGTGCTCTGGACATGTTAGCACAATGTTTAAAAAGTTGTTTTATTGACTGCAAACTGTGCAATGGGTTGTAAGGACCATGGGGAACTCAACAAACATTAAAGCGCACTTAATCGCAAAGCATGGAGCTCTTCGCTGATCACACACATGATATCTCAACAACCACCAGGACAGGAGTAAATTATTGAGTACATTTGAATATACTGATGTTTGCCCTGAACCCACCCAATTCGCTCTTGATTGCAGGAAGACGCATTGCCAGTGCTTCAAGCCGAATGACCGATGAGCACATAAGTCAACGCGTCACCCTTAAATCTTGTCTTAACGATTATTGGTAAAATCTGGCGTTTCTGGGCCGAAGACTTAATTGAATAAGTTTTATGCTTTGTAGTTCGAATGCTCTAGTTTGAAAGATAATGAATAAAACAGTAAACACTGCTGTTCCACAAATTTAAATTCATGAATAAAAGCCAGAACTTTATGTTATACCTCAGTAAAATTGATATATGTGCAAAATGTTTTCGTTATTTCCTTCGATCCAATAACGGTACACTGGTTGTGATTATACACTTTCTTCTCTTTACTTCATGTCGCTTGCTGTTCACTTAATTACCTCCTAATCTGTGGTGTAGTTATATGAAACAGGCGAGCCATCCCATGTTTCTTAATAAAAATTGTTGTGCAATTTGTGTTTTTTTGTCTTTTAAGAGGAAATAGCGTCAACTTAAATGGCAGTTTCAATGACAAAATATTGAACAGGTGTGCAAGCAATATTATTATCATAACAATCTAGTGAATTTCAAGTGATAACATGTTATTTTGGGTAAAAATGCCCCTTACAAAAGAACTATTCCTTAAACAGCAGATAAAAATCCAAACCATGCATGATGCTGGTAGAAAAATTGGTATAAACGCAGTTTAACGAACAGCCGTCGTAACACAGTAACCAAACTTTTTGAATAGTTCTCAAAATTATTGTCAAAATCAGCGATTCCCAAGGTGGATGAGAGCACCAAGCAACTCATAAGGACTCTAGCAGCCAATAAATTGATGAGCTGCGCTCAAATTAAGTCGGAGCTAAGTCTACCAATATGTCGACAACGCAAGCAGCAAATTTGCCGAAAGGAGTTGCATCTTCAGAATCAGTGCAAGGTACCTAAACCGCGCCACGAGCAACATTACAAGAATGCGCAAATGGCCATTTATTAAAAGAATATGATTTGGGACGAAGAAATAGAATCCTTCATATTAAGTGATAAAAATAGTTTAACCTAGACGGCTCAGATGGATTTGTAGAGATATGCGACATCCCCGACCGACCTGCCACAAGCGCAACCATGGTGATGAGCCTCTCATGGTATAGGCTTTCTTTAGTGCTAAAGGCAAGTTGTAAATTCGATTTGGTCCTGGCCGTATCAATGCGCAAATGTATGTAGAGATGCTGGAAAGTAAGCTTATCACAATCGCGGAAGAGTTCCATGGCGACAATTGGATTTTTCAGCAAGAAAAGGCTTCCATACACGTTGCCCGGCGACAAAGGCATATTTCAGGTCCCAGAATATTCCGCTGTTACAGTGGCCGGCATTAAGTTCGGATCTAAATCCAATTAGGGATCTGTAGGGCATCATTTCTGTCACAAAATTCGGCGCTGTGAAAGAGTCCGACACTTTGATGCAGCTTTAAGAAGCAATTGTGAAGGTGTGGGAATATATTTATTTCAGTGTTTTACAAAACTTGGCTAATTCAATGCCCCGGCGGTTGCCGTTACTGGAAACGATAAATGGAAACCCAATTTTATATTAATGATGTCAGTAGACTACATTGGGAGTTAAGTTTCCATTTAAAATATAAAAATACCACACATTTAAAAATTTGCACATATATCAATTTTCTAAGAAATTATATTTAATAATTTTTGTTTTTTTTTTTTTTGTATGTATTTTTTAATTTCAATATCCAATACCTTTGTAAAAAAAATAATGTCACTAATGAAAACGAATGCAAATGTAAATAACTAAGCAAAATACGTATGCACATATATCAATTTTACTGAGGTATATGAAATAAAAATAAATATCTTTTGTTAATTTAATAAATATACATAATATATAGTTTTTTTTGCGCATTCAGGTTGTAGTTCTTATTACGGGTCTAATGACGCCTCAATTACCTCAATAGGCCTGTTCATTGTTGAGATATGGGCTTTTATTGAAAAATATCGAAAATATCGATAATATCAATGTTTTTGACACCAAAATATTTATATCGAAATGATACTTTTTCAATATCGCCAAAAATATTGATATAGATATTTTTGAAATTTTCGACAACCCTAGTATAAAACCGAGTTTTACGATCTGATCTTGATCAGAGGTCCGGAATAACTCTCAACACATATTTTCAAAGTGTTTCTCACTGGGAGTAACACAAAAATCATAAGCAATTTCGGTTTCTCACTGAGTTTAATTTTTATTTTTGTTTTATTATACACTTGAAAAGAGTATTATAATTTTGCCCAGAAGTTTGCAACGCATAGAAGGAATCATCTTCGATTAAGGCCTGTTCTCAGAAGCGCGGAAAATTTAGCACGCTAAATTGCACTTTATAAATTTAGCATCCACATAAATTTTTAGAGTGCCCATATATACGCCAAAGAGACGAAATACAGAAACGGCCACACTGGTGGTCAGCTGTTTTAATTTGTTTACAAACAAAATTTAAAAGATTTACCAAGTTGTATGCTGCGCAACAGGAACACAGATCTGTTGATGCCATTGCGTTGCACCAAATTTCGGTTGAAGGTGTTGGGCGAAGATCCAATTATTGCCCGTTTGGCAAGGGATTAGGGATTATTTGCATTGTTTGCCTTTTGGGCAACAATAATTGTTTGGAGAAGTTTGTGATAGATAGATATTGGCTAATCGGCCTACAGTGTGGGTCAGATAGAGCAGTTTGTGAAGTACATAATGCATCATGCGGCCCTGACGGATGCCAAGATACGCGACAATATTGGGGTTGTAGTTGTTTGATTGTGCATTTCTTTGCAGAAATGCTGCTATCTTCTGCAGGAAGGCGGCGGGTATCTGCAAATCATGGATTTGTGCTATGCCACCATTTTGGCTTTCTCGCTACGCTAGAGATTAGAAAATATATTTTCAGTTTTTATAAAAAATTGTTGTGTTATTGCCGTAAATTCAAAATCCTCCTCCTCCAGTAACAGACACGCCCACACCCAGCTGGCACTGCTGCCCACGGCAGTCGCACCACTATCCAACTCCATTTTCAACTGGTCTGCTGGGGTTATTTTTGACCTCCAACAAGGAGAAGTCGGACGTGGCCGACCCAGTTTTCGCGGTGGGGGTGGAAAAAGTGATGAACTGGATGAATGGTCATCATCTGCTGTTTGGCCTCCTCCGATTGCGGACGCAACCGTCCGTGCCAACCGGCCGCGATGTCTCCAAGCGACGGACATTGGCATTGGGGACTGTTTTTAGTACGCCACTTCATTTGTTGCCCTTAGCTTATAGTTTTCTTGAGGTTGAAACTTTCCGTCCGTTTCCTTCTGCCGGTTTTTTTCCTCCATTGTCGATTTATGATGGCAAAATAAAGAGCTGCAGCCAATTCCGCCAATGGCATCAGCTGTTCATTCAATCCACTCACGACCCACACTGCTATCGATACGTCAACTATCGATAGGCCAATTGGGCATTTATTTAGCGCGTCTCAGAACACAGAAAATAAATTAAGACGCGGAAACTTTCCGCCACTGTTTTTTTATATGGAGTGCGTTTTTTTGCGCTTCTGAGAACAGGCCTTTAAGTATATACATTCTTGATCAGCATGACGAGCTGTGTTGATTAAGCTTTGTCCGTCCGTATGTTTCTCCGCGAACTAGTACTTCAGTTTTGGAGCTATCGAGCTGAATCTTTGCACAGAGTCTTCTTTACTGCACGCTGCCAATATGCGGAACCGACCGGATCAGATGTACTTCTTGTAGCTGCCATACAAATGTTCGTTCGAAAAATGGGTTTTAGTGAGAAAAACTGGTTTGTTCTCAATATTACTGCTCTCAAACACGGTCATTGGTAATATGTAATGTTTTTAAGCTGATCTGCGAAGTTTGGTCGAAGTCTCTAACCGTTGAGACAAGCTATTTCAAGTGTATCAAAACTTCGGTACAGACGAAGATAGCTTTGCCTTTCTCGTTTGTGTTTTCTGTTAATCGAAAAATGTTGAGAGAAAAATTTAACTATTTTTCAATAACAATTTGAAAATAATATATGTTCAAATTGTTTTTTTGATAACAGATAACATAAGATAAGTGGAATTTGTCTATTAGTTATGTAATGATAATTTACTTTGTAGATGAGATTGGGAACAAAAAAATTAAAGTTTGGGAGCAGTCCAACAACAAAAACAGTAAAAAACCAACCTTATCAGATAAAATCGAGACGGCAACTGTACCTGCTGCGCCCAGCTGGCGCCGTGCGTCAACAAGCATGAATTTTGTTGTTTCAACTTACTATTATGTAAGGCAATTACACTTGTTACGACGTATGCTTGCGCGTATCGGCGCCTCAAAGCAAGACAATTTTCTTAAGCTTCAGAATGACGCCTGTTGCCAAAAAAATAGCTCTTAGATCATTGGGAACATGGTCATCCATGGTAAATATCGCGGTTTAGTATTGTCGTAATCATTTTTTTGTAGTTATGTGATGTCATTTGTGGTCTTGAAAAGCCTTTTTTAAGTGTATTGTGTTTTATTCCCATGGTCCATGGAGGTCTCTTATCATTGAATTGAGCTTATGCATTGATCCTTGCATGATTTTCCACTTGGTTCAGAATAGAGTTTATTTGGCATTATTACAATTTTTAGTCATCTTTGATATTTTTCAGCGATAAAAAGATTTGTCATACGCAGAAAGTGGTTTGAAACAATCTTTATGACTTTACTATTTTTTTTTTTATTTTTTATTCTTGTTTTTTTTTGTTGTTGTTTTTTTTTTTTTTTTTCTGTGTTTTTTTTTTTTTTTTTTTTTTTTTTTGTTTTTTAATTTTTTTTTTTTTTTTTTTTTTTTTTTTTTTTTTTTTTTTTTTTTTTTTTTTTTTTTAATATATTTTTTTTTTTTTTTTTTTTTTTTTTTTTTTTTTTTTTTTTTTGAAAATTTTTTTTTTTTTTTTTTTTTTAAATTTGATTTAGTATGTTTGGAAGTTTTTTTACCAGTGGCGTAGATAGGGGGGTGATTAAGATGATCAATCCCCCCCCATTGAGTTTACAAATCGGAATTACAACGGACGAAATTGAAGATGAACAAAGCAAATAATCTAAAAACTTGACCTAATTTTTTAAAATAAATAATTTAATAAATAAGATAAGGTTATACTAAGGAATTCTAATTCCTACCTTCTCTTAGAAACTTGTTAAAAATTTCCTTCGATAGATCGCGATTTATAAAAAGAATTTTCATTGAAAACAATCGTAGGGTACATGTTTGGTACATAAATGTTTTCTTTTTAATTGAAATTGGAAAAATTCAGGTTTTAAAAAAAATATGTATTTATGCTATTATTTTTGCTATTCATCCGATGTCAAAAAAATAATACAAGTAACGCAGAACGACAGAATTCACAGCATTTTACATAGACAGAAACACTTTCTGACAGCACATGAGCATCACAGCAAAGCCAAGGCGCTTCCAATTATTTGATATACTGTGACGAGAGGAAATTTCTGTCTTTCTGCGTACGGGGCTTTAACAACAAAATTCAATTCCATTCCCATTTACCTAGCTTAGGTCTCACAGGCAAATAATATGCCCAAATTTTGACGAAAGCTTGGCTAAATAGCCGTGATCGCAGATTTTGCATGACCTAAATCTAAAACTATTGTTTCCTAGGGAGGATGATGAATCGGTACCGTATAGGCAACCAGCTCTTTTTGATGTGCAATGCATATGTTGTTTACAGTTGTGAACAAGCGCAACTTTTTCCGACCTAGAGTCAGCTAAACTCACAAATTATTGTTTCCTACGTAAATAAGTTGATCATATTTGAAAAATTCCCTAATTTTATTAAAACATAAGCCAAACTTTTATTAAAAAATGGTCAAATTATTTTCCTGTGGGAAGTTAACACGAATTGAATGCTTATTGTTTTAGCGGATTGTGTATAAATACTTTTAAACTCTGTCGATTAAAAAAATTTTTCACTGCGGCGCTTTTTTCTCTTTTGGAAATATTTGACAAACAATTGTGGAAACGGAACTTGTAAATTTTTATGAAATATTGCTCTTTTCTGCGGTCAAACGTGGCAGTTCGCTCTTCACATACCGCGAGATCGTTTTTATGTTTTGTGTCGGTGTGAGTTTTGGAAAAACCCTTTTTAACCAGAAATTATTTTGTGAATCATCCTTTTTATGACCACTCAGTTTGCCCCTCACTTCAAACATTTTTTAGACTATAAAAAGCATTTGAGTTTAAACTAAAATTTTTCAATTTTGATATAAAGATAAAGATTTAAAAAGAAACCATGGCTGATCGCCAAAACTTTATTGCATGTTGATTCTTGATAGTTCGCGGTCCATCAAAGGAATTTTTTGAGCTTAGGGTGACTTATATTAGGCAATTAATTACCTTATATTCTTGAAGCAAGTCGGTTCAATATATTTATTTTTCATTATTTATTTAACATTTGACGAAAAGCTTGTACATACTTTTGTATAATATTATACATAACCTGCACTTTTCAAAATTCTTTTAAAAAGAAACCATAGATAAAATCCGAAATTTTTTTTAATGAAAATTCTTTATAATTCGGCGTCTATCGAAAGACTCTTTTTTTTTAATTTTGTGATGGCCGGAATACTAGACTATTACCGATAACAATAAATAAAAAAAAAAAAAAAAATAGAAACAAAATTCAGAAATTCATCACCCCCATAGCAAAAAGCTATCTACGCCTGTAAATGAAATTTAGTGTTAGAAATGTCCGATCCAAAGACTTTGACTAAAAAGACACTTATATTTTTCTCACAATAATAAGTGAGTGAAAATGAAAATATGTGTTTCTCTATGAGATAAACACTTACACTCGAATAATAAGACACTTTCACTGAGCGAAACACTTATACTCAAAAAATAAATCACTATATCTGTTTGAGAGATATATCAAAGTGTCTAAAAATAACAGGGTTATTTTACAACACTTTCATTTTGAGTGAAAAATTCCGGACCTCTGATTTTAAATTATTACTCTGCCGAAGAACGATTTAAAAGCCAATGAAGTCGTAAGCTGTGCGAGAATGTGTAGATTATTCATGCGATTTTCGAGATATGCGAGGAAAGCGTATTCAAAAATGTGGTTCTCCCGTCTTTTCGGTTTATTCCATCGTTTTGTTTACAAATTAAATGAGTGGCCAATGCCATTACATCAATAATGTTGCTGAAAAATGCAAATGTCCCGAGTCCTGTTGGCCGTTGTTTAAGCATTTGGTCCATAGAATCAACGCCGGCCTTAGTCGAATTCTAAAACAAAATTGCCTTGGGTTTCATGGCTTCGCCTTCAACATGTTTTGTGTAATGAACGGTGGACAGCAAATTGACCGCCTTATTCTTTTTTTTGGCACGTAGCTGCAAAGCGAAACAAGACTGTCACAAAAACCAAACACAGTCTTCATCGCTGCTTTGGAAAGACATCTTATGTTTGATCGAATGGTGCCAATAAATGCGAGGCCGCCATTAGTAGCCAATCGTTAAGCGCCGTTTAATGTTGTGAAGAAATTATCAGCTATCATTGTTCTGCCGCTGTTAGTGTAACGATTTGCAAGATACATCAATACATTTTCACCTTGTCTCACCTCTCGCTCGTTTCCTTCATCCTTTCCAGTGTATAATTTTCCTCGCAATGGAAATTTTGTCTTCGAATCGCATGCTCACCATACTTTTATGCCATAAGAATCGTCAGAACACAATATATTCCATATGTTTCCATACAAAATGTATAGGGGTCTGACCAGGCCCTATGTGCGTAAACAATTTTACTAATTCCATCTTTTAGTAAGCCGGGATTATTTATTAGTATTAGTATTTTCTGATCGGGTCAAGATCATCCAGACAATATTTAAAAAGATTTACTTTTAGATTTATTTTCCAAATTGAATTCTTACCACAAGAGCAGGGACGGAGTTCACTAAGTTACAAAATATGTATGGTACATGGCTATAAATCTATATATTCATGTTTGTGTACTTGTGTGTGTGTGTGTGTGTCAGGGGGACGACGTATCAAAACTTATAGACTACATTTAGATTCACTTTGTTACATTTTATTTAAACATTAAATAAAACTTGGACGGTTCTTCTCAAAGTTTCGTTTCAATTCAATTCGAGTTGTTTGTTTTGCATGCACAAATCATTTTGCTAACGATTTCTAAAATCTAATAAAGGCAATTTGTGAAAGACACATTATTTTCGTTAGACACTTTTTTCCAAGGCAGCTTGAAGCGCTCGTTTTAACTTAAGTTCAAATTGGATATGTGTAGAGGGGGGAGGGGCGGGTGGGGGCGATTCTTTTGTTCACAATATAAGAATTTAAATAAGAGTTGGTAGGCTGCTGTTTTGGTTTTTGTACATTTCAAGTTAACAGCGGGTCAGTTTAAACTAAAAAAAATAAACAAAACTAAAAATGATTAACAAAAATGTTGACCAGCATTTTTGGACGGAATGCAATTTCTAAAAACAAAAAAACGCAAAAAATGACTTCATTTTGTGAGAGTGAGTGAGATTGTTTAGGTGAGCAACTGCAGCATGTTGAGGGCCAAATGTGTGCGACTGCGTAGCAGATAGATGAACACACTAAAGAAGAGCAGAGACATGGACATGGAGGCACGCCAGCCCATGTTGTAGATGGAACAGTAGGGACACTGCGAACTGCCGCATACCTCACAAATGTTGAGCAGATATGTGGGTAAAGCATCGAATATGGACTCATTGAAGCGCTCTGCAAGAGGAAGAAGTTGGAGTTTAGAATAGGAGAACACAAAAGATGGATTTTCATTTACTTACCGGGAGCATAGTAGTCGTAGATGCGCACAGGCAAATAGCGTGACATATTGGCCACTGGATACCAACGTTCTATGGTAAAGTTTACACAAATGTCCTCCTGATCCAACTGTAAGTAGAGAGAATAAATGATTAATTTTGAATTGGTTTGGTTTCTACAAAATATCTACACGCAGACGTTTCCCACCCTTATAGTTTGGGACCCAATATACAATTATCTGAATCTTTTCAAGTTCAAGAGAAACTCTAAAAATTTAGAGCGTTGTTTAAGTCACTTACATAATCAAAATAAAAGACAATCTTGCGTTCCAGATAACGTGCACGTCTCAAATTCCTCACACGATTGCTTAACACATAGGTATCCAGTTTCTGCTGTTGTATCCAATAGCCAGTGGGTATGGCCACATCCAAAACAGCCATGCCCGAACGCTCCGACTCTTGAGTATGAACCCATCTGGAAAGAAAGAAAACAGAATATAGTGAGATGTACAGCAAAGAGTCGCATTTCGCACTTACTTCTGACAGGCCACATAGGAGATGTGCGACTGATTTCTGCCATGGAAAATGGCACGGGTGTGTAAGCCAAAGGCAGGAACTGGCGGTTTAGTTTGGAATTTCTCAATATCCACATTGTACTGGACATGCATTTGTAGTATAGCATAGCCGGCGCCCTTGGCTTGTACTTTAATGGTGCCCCAGGCATCGGGTATCTGAAAGAAGGAGAATAGTTGGAAAATTTAAGTAAATTAACTCAAAATTTAAATAAAAGAGGGTGGGGGACAGTGAAAAGAAAAAATGTGAATTTCAATTAATTTGAAAGATCGATTTTTCAATTCACATTCCCAAAAATTCAGTGCCAAAATGTAGTTTTAAATCGCAAAATTCTTGCGAAAGTGATATGCAGAGAGCTTTTAAAAGCTCGCTTAAATTTTAATACTTGCTCCTATTTTCACTGAAGCAAAATTTTTGCGTTTTGACGTCCATTTTTGATTCTAAGACATTTTTGGCCAAGAAAGGATTTAATGCAGAGAGCTTTAAAGCTCGCTGAACTTATCAGCCGTTCTGCCTTTTTCAATTTGCAAAAAATTTGTGCGAGTTTAAGTCCATTTTTGGTACAAAAAGGTTTTTAAAGCAAATCATTTTAGTAAAAGTGGAATGCAAGCTTTAAACTTTCCGCAAAAATTTTGTGATTTCAAGTCACACAAATTTTGGTACACAATTTTTAAAGGGATGGAAAACGCTAAAAGTTGTGAAATTTAAAGCTACCACTTTCCTGCTCTAAATTTTGTAATTTGAAGACAATTTTTGGTACAAAAACCGGTTTTAAATCTCAATATTTTTGCCAAAGTGAAATACATAAAGCTTTCAAAGAACGCTTTACTCTATCATCCTATGCCTTACATTTTCGGAAAAAATTTGTGATTTTAAGATCAATTTTTGTTAAGAAAACGGTTTTAAATTGCAAATTTTTTAATGAAAGAAATGCACTAGCAGCTTTAATTTTTATTCGATCATCCGATTTTTCTTCCATTTTTATTTTGCAAAATATTTTGAAATTTGACTAAGTCTATTATTTGTTCCGAAAACCTGGTTTTAAACCGAAAGCAAAAGTCAAATGCAGAGAGCTTTAAAGCTTTTTTTTATTTACGTCCGTTCCCTAGCTTTATCAAAAATTTTGTGATTTGAAGTTTTTTGCGGAAAATCGGGTTTAAACAGCAAAATTGCAGCGACTGTAAAATTCTAGAGAACTTTGAAAAAATGTTCTTGGAGAGCTTTAAAGCTCCCACTTTCTCTTTGCAAACATTTTGTAATTTTAAGTCCATTTTTGGTACGAAAAGGGTTTTCTTTAATGGCAAATTTTGTTGCCTAGTGAGCTTTTGAGCTGTTTTTATATTTCACTTTCGCAAAAATTTTGTGATTTTAAGACCATTTTGAAACTGGTTTAAAATCACAAAGGTTTGAAATGCACGTAAAATTTAATAAGAAAACAGCTGTTTATAAAATTTTTGCAAAAGTGATGTGCAAAGAGCTTTGAAAAGCTACTCATAAAAAGCTTTCAAACCTTCATTTTCAGTTTGGCAATTTTTTCCGACTTTAAGTCCATTTTTGACCCGAAACTGGTATGAAATCGTAAAAATTTTTGCGAAAGTTAATTGCAGAGAACTTTGAAAAGCTGTTCATAAAGTTTTACCAAGAGTGATGTGCAAAGATCTTTGAAAAGGTGTTCTTAGAGAACTTAAAAGCTTCCACTTTAATTTTCGCACAATTTTGGCGATTCTAAACAAGTTCTCGAACTAAAAATGGATTTAAAATCGCAAATTATTAGCGAAAGTGATATGCGGAGAGCTTTTTAAAAACTGTCAACAATTTTTGGTGCTTTGAAAAGCTGTTCTTAGAGAGCTTTTTGGCTTCAATTTTCACTTTTCCAAATTTTTTGAGATTTTAAATCCATTTTTAGTTCGAAAACCGGTTTGAAATCGCAAATTATTTGCTTAAGTGAATTGCAGAGAGCTTTTGAAAAGCTGTTCATAAAATTTTTGCGAAAGTTATGTGCAAAGATCTTTGAAAAGCTATTCTTAGTGAGGCTTTAAAGCTCACACTTTTCGAACCTATTTTTTGGATTTTAATTTATAATCGCGAAGTATTGGCGAAAGTGAAAAGCAGAAAGATTTTTCAAAAGCTGTTCATAAAATTTTTTTTAAAAAGCTGTTCTGAGAGAGCTTAAAAGCCTCCGCTTTCACTTTAGGCACATCTTTTGCGATTTTAAATTTATTTTTAGTCCGAAAAGCGGCTTAAAGTAGCAAATTATTTGCGAAAGTAAATTGCAAAGAGCTGTAAACTTCTTTTGTGAGAGTAAAGTGTAGAGGGCATTGAAAAGCTGTTCCTAGAGAGTCTTAAAGTTTCCAATTTCACCTTCGCCAAATTTTTTGAGATTTTTAATGCATTTTTGGTCCGAAAACCTGTTTCAAATTGCAAGTTCTTTTTCGAAAGTGAAATAAAAATGAGAGCTTTAAAAAGTTGCATCCAAAATTTTTCGAAGCAAAGTATAAAGAGCTTTGAAAAACTGTTAAAAGACTCACTTTCGCCAAACATTTGTGATTTTAGGTCAGTTTTTGTTATAGTTTTTGAGAAAATTAAATGCAGAGAGCTTTGAAAAGCTGTTTCCAACATTTTTCTGATTATAGGTGCATTTTTGAAATAAAATTTTTGAGAAAATTAAAAGCAGACAGCTTTTGAAAAGCTGTTCCCAAAATATTTCAGGAAAGTTAAATTCAGAGAGTTTGAAGAATTCTCATTTGAGAGCTTTAAAGCTCCCATTTTCATTTTCGCAGAGTTTTGGTGATTTTAAATTAATTTTTGGACCAAAAACCGATTACAAAACGCACAATTTAAGCGAAAATGGAGGCAGGGCTGATAGTTAAAATGAGCTTAAAGCTCACTTATAACAGCTTTTGAAAGTTTTACAGCTCTCTTAGACCAAAAAACGGTTTCAAAACGCACAATTTATGCGAAATTGAAAATGTTGAAAATTGAATGGGCACGGCTCGATAGTTAAAATGAGCTGTAAAGCTCCTTTAACAGCTTTTGAAACTTTTACAGCTCTCTTAGACCAAAAACGGTTTCAAAACGCACAATTTATGCGAAATTGAAAATGGAAAATTGAATGGAGGCAGGGCTGATAATTAAAATGAGCTTAAAGCTCACTTATAACAGCTTTTGAAAGTTTTACAGCTCTCTTAGACCAAAAAACAGTTTCAAAACGCATAATTTATGCGAAATTGAAAATGAAAGCACGGCTGATAGTTAAAATAAGCTTTAAAGCTCCTTTAAAGTAGCTTTTGAAAGCTTTAAAGCTCTCTTAGATCAAATTTTAAAAACTCTGTTATTTTTGTCAAATTTTTTTTCAAATAAAAAAAAAAAAAAAACATTTTTTCATTTTTCTCAGTGTTGACTCACTCTCGTGTGCTTATGTACGCCGATGATGGAAACTATGTTTAACATATAATGATTTTCCCGCTTTAATTTGCAAGCTGACTTGGATGCATTTCAGCTTGGTAGTAAAAGATAATCTATTAAACCTTAACCTTCCAAAAGGTTATGAAATTTTACAAAGCTACAAGTGTTTGAATGATACAGTCAATGAGGTAAATGATCTTGGTGTTATCCTTGATCACCGACTTACATTTGACTCTCATATAACGCTACTATTTGCAAGGCCAGGAGTTCTCTTGGGTTTATTAAGCGCTGGTTCAAAGAATTTGATGATCTATATACAACGAAAATTTTGTACATTTCTTTCCGTCCTATACTCGAGTACGGATCCGTGTGGTCTCCGCAATATTCGAACCACAAGATAGCTGAATCGGAGTTTTGTGTTTGCTCTTCGTGGCTTAAACTGGAATCCGAGGTCCGTTTACCATCATACTCTAGTAGGCTACTTTGATTAACGTTCCCTCCCACATTAACCGTAGAGTTATGCTTGTGTAATATTTATGGGTGCATGTCATAACGCCCAGTGTCAAGCGCCCGGCGCGACAATGGACAATTGTCAAAGTATATCAATAATGTTTAAATGAAATGTAACCAATTTTGTATTTAAATTTACTTTATTTAAAGCGCAAGCAAAAATTGTTCTACATAAAAATCGCGCGATTTTTATGTAAAAAAAATTTTTGCATGCGGCGCTTCTTACGTTATTGAGCAGTCTATTCTCACAAGAAATTATGCTGGGCGGCTATTTATAGCAGGTATTTCATTATTATTAGGTTCGGGCGTTAATGCACTTCTCATAGTGTCATAAGGCCCACAAGAAAAATGACAAAAGTGACAGAACGCCCGCGGGCGCTATGACACTGGGCGTTATGCCATGCACCCTAATATTTATACAGTTGATTAATGGTGAAATCGACTCATCGAGTTGGTTGGCCAAATTAACCTCAACGTTCCTATTAGACCGACTCGCAATTTATACCCCTATCACTAAATCGTTGTACCACTAACATGCTTTGCATGAACCGTTTCGTGTTCTCTGTGCTGATTACAATAAACTCTGAAGCTTCCCTTCCTGCTTTAAAAACAACTATTTTAACCTATTTAACCCGTAGTAGTCTTATTTGAAGGAAGTATTGTGCCGAAATAAAAATTTATGTCATTTGGAATCAGACCTTAAGGTGTTATAAGATTAGCTTTTAAAAGCTTTCCGAATTTTTTTACTTTTCCTAGTAAACAATGGCAACTTTTCCTCTTCAAAACTCACCTCAATGCTCTGCAAACGCGCCAGATTTGTGTCATCAATGTGCAGTGTCTGGGTTTTGCCACCCTGTGATGAAGCCTCTATTTCCACACTCAACGAAGACACCTCACGTATTCTCGATCTAACGGTATATTCCACCAAAGCTTTTAAGGCGGCACTGGTATCCTGTGTGGAGGCCCAACCACCATCCTGTAAACGCTGAGCATTCAACCAACGCACAATGGGATCCACAAAGAACTCACGACGCGCCACATAGACCAACAAAGCATAGGCGGTGGTTTCAATATTCAAGGAATCATACTCATACGGCAGACGTGGCAGTGAGAACCACTTTTGATTCTCCAATTTACGCGGCGGTTGAGGTAACTCCTGATTGCCCCAGTACATAAAGTCACCAATGGTGCGTGCATGTTGTCTCAAGATGCCAAAAACATGCTCAGCAATGGGTGAGTTGCAGAGCTGCAAGGCATAGGCAGTCAAGGCGACATCAAAGGGTTCCGAAGTGCTGTTTAGATATTGGATATTCCGTTCGATATAGGCAATGGCACGTTGGGTGGCCAAAGCCACACGTGAACCCAAGGTGCCGGATAAATCCTTGACAGTGGCCAGAGTGACCAAAACATGCGAGGTGAGGGTAATATTGTGATTGTTGTAATTGGTACGATTCATTTTACGATCCGGCAACCAGGTGATTTCATAAAAGGCACCAGCAGGATTCTGATGTTGCAACATCCAACGCATGTTCTTTTCAATGATGGTGGCATCAATCCAAATAAAGTTTTCCCACTCATAGAAGCTGGCCTCTTGGAAAATGCGTAAACAGTAGCTGGTTAACCAAACTGAAGAATCCGAATTGTTCCAATCGGAACGGAATAAAGAAAAACTGCCATCCTTGTGCATAAAACTGAGTTGACGCTGATAGCCAATGTTCATGTGATGGAAGGCTTGTTTCTCCAAGGTTTTGTTACGCTGATTGATGAGACGCATGTACATGATGGTATACAGATTGGCGGCAAAACTGAAGGCATTCTGTTCGGCTGATTCCATGGGCATGTAAAGCAAAGAACTGGCATTTACGGGCATGGTGGGAAAAATGGGACCCACCACATCACCTACGACAGAAATGCGAGCACGATTTGAGCCATAGACAAAGTAACGATCCACTTGGTAAGGGATTTCAGGGGTTTGAGTGACATTGACATGCAAATACTCCAAAACATAGGCACGATTGGAGAGATCTAGTAAAACAGATTGATGACGATATTGAGGCAGGCCATCAGATTCAACTTGCAGGCGGCGAGTGATGGTGTCTGTACCCAAAAGAGTGGCCACATGAAGGGTAACATCCACATTGCCCAAAATTTGGGGGACCACAGGAACATAAACGGTGGTGGTGCCTTGGGCCTCGAGGTAAATAAAGAATTGATGTTCACCAAAACTGGTGCGTGGATTGTACGACCTGACAATGCCATCCTCTTCCACATGAACAAATTTATAATGAGGACTGTCGTGTAGAACCACAGTGGCTTCTATGGGAGTGGTCATATAATTGAAGACAGTAACACGTATGCCCACTTGTTCTCCTTGACGACAAATGTGAGGCATTTCCACATTGATAAAGAAAGGCTGAACACCCACATATTCCAAAGCTTTGTTAAGCATGCCAAAACCTTTAGAAGGACTGACACTAAAAGCACTAACCATCCAATAGGCAGGACGATCTGGAACCTCCACATTGAAAATATAACGTCCATGTGGTCCTATGTTGACATCTTTCCACAGCCAAACATTTTCATAGTGTCTCAAGACACGATTGAAACGATATTTACGATAGTTAAGCAGCTCTGTATCATTCCGTTGAGTGCAACCTGTTTCATCTGTGCCATCCTCACAGTCAAATTGACCATCACACTGCTTCTCCAGGCGATAACAGCGACCAGTTAGGCATTCACCATAGCCCAAAGTGCGATTACAAGTATCCTGTCTGCGGGGAACAAAACCATCCGTAAATACAATCAAACCACTATACTCAAATGTGCGATTGGCATCTACCCCAAAGGAGGAGGCAGGAAAATAAACCAATTCATCAGGATTTCCTTCATGGGAGTACCATATATGCTTATAAGTGCCATTGGTTTGCTCATCAAAGTTACTCATTTTGGTTATAATTTTGGCATAAGTCAATTCATTGCCCGCCTGCATGGTATAAAAGGCACTATCTATGCCCGACAGGCCCACATAGCTGCCAGGCTCACCAAATATGGCCACCTCCACCTTTTCACCCGTGCGTGCTTTGCGATTGTTTATATAAACCGTAAAATTGTTTCTTGAAATACCATTTACGGGAAAAGGTTAAAGAATCTGCCACCACTTGTCCTTGAGGGGTTATTTTCCACACCACCAAGGTGGCCACGGGAGCCATTTCAGCACTTAAAACCACTGCAATGGTGCGTATACCCTCTGTAATGGGCTCCCTATCATTCATCAATATAACCCCCTTGGACATGATCAAATAATTGAATTCCTCCAAAAAGAAATTGGTTCTAATGTGAAAAATGATATATTCTCCCACCACTGGCTTCTCTGTACTGGTGGTTACTTTGATATGTTGATTCCTTGGTGAATAGTGGGATACCAGTAACAATTCCGTCTGCACTCTTTCTCCTCTGGGATCCATAAACACCGCTTGCAGTCTCATACTGGTGATGCCATTCAAAAAATCTCTTGCCTGCGGTCTTTCATCCAATTGTAAATCATTTCTTAAATCAATTTTCAGCTCCCATATCCCCTCACTCTGCTGGCTCATTTGTAATCTTTGTGTGGGCCAATCTCTTCTGCCTCCACTGCGACTTTCCACAAATCCTGATACCTCCATTAGTCCCTGCCTTAACAAATTGGAGTCTATGGGTGAACCATCATGATATTCCACCACCAAATAGGTAGTAAAAGGCATAGCCGGTTTAAACACCTGCGGGGATTCTCCCAAAAAGGCCACACGCATGCTTGAATTGTATACCCTGGCCACCGCGTAACCACTTATGATTTCATCATAAAACTTTTCTCCCACGGTGGCTGTTATCAACACTTCCATATTGGCAAAATTGGGCACCAACAATTCCAACTCTCTCAAAGGCCATTTGAAATCAAAGGTCCCATTGAAATACCTCAAAAAGGGTAAACTCCTGGGATAACCATTGCTGCTCCAGGATGATCCTCCATTTGTGGTATAGCCATTATATATATCCTGATACTCGGGCTTTCTTACCCAAAATGGCCACTCCTCCTCAAACTGATAATGCCTTTCCACCACAAATTGATTGCGATATAATATATCCTGGCCCAAATCTGCTCCATCTTGTGACAGTTGTGGTCCATTGTATTGCAATTGTGGATTGAGGTTGTTATTATTGTTATTATTATAACGCCAGCGTTCATTGTAACGATTCTCCTGCTCCAGCGGTGAGCGTCCCAAACGGAATTTCTCATTCAACACTTGATTGCTAAAGAAGCCAATGGGTCGTATGGTGGCTTTGAGTGTTAAATTACCACGCACGGGCAGTCCACTGGTAAAATTGGCCATCACTCGTCCATAGATATAGGGATCGGTGGTAAAGAAATACGCCGGCATCGTAACATTCACCTCAAAGCGTGTTTGATAGTATTCCTCCACCGAAAAGTGACTCTCCTCCTGCTGACCCTGGGCAATGACACGTATCGTCCATTCACCAAAGGTGGGCTGATCCGCAAGTTTGTATTCCAACGAAACGGAACCCAAATTCGATTGACTAAAATTAAAGAGAAGAAAAAATGTGGAGAAGGTTAGGCAAGTGGTATAATCAGACACTTCCTCCTATAAATTACATTTACATTTACATCACCTGGATGAGTCTTTTTCGAGCCCTTTTGAAGATTAGAGCCCTAAGATTTTAATTTCATGTGCGATTTAAGGAAGTCTTCAAAATGTGTTTCATTAAAAAACGACTCGAAAAAGACTAGAACATGAGTCGAAACTGTTTAGAAACGCGGGTCTGTAACGGCTTGGGTACCATTTCTTCCCGACAAAAGACAAAATTACTAGCTGAACCTGCCGCGACTTTGTCCGCGTCCAAGATTTTGAGAAATTGTAGCAATTGTGTTGTTTTGTTGTGCAGCAACTTTATTGGGATCTATACCTGATTCCCAAGTCTTTTCCAAAAATTAAAAAACAATATTTTGGATAAAAATTCGTTATAAGTTCCGTTTCGTTGAACCATTAATAAAGAACTAAATATCAAAACAAATTAACCTCATGGCAGCCACTCTTCAATTATAATTCAATTCAAATTAGATTTTCCCTTTTTTCCTTTCCTTTTCCTTCGCAGCACTTGACTCTTTCCCCTCGTCAACCTTCCTGCGCTCTCCACTCTATCCTGTTCCCCCTCATTTCTGACAGAAGCGTTGTCGGCTGAGCAAATTTTCTCTCTAATACTATTTGTTGTGGCCCATATAAACTTTTCTTCAACGTTTTCACCCACTTCGCGGACAAAGTTGCCAAATTTTCTTTCTTAGTGCGCGCCTGCATAACTAAACTAAGGTCTATGCCAAATCTTAGATCTCTAGAATATCCAGTTTTTGATGTGGGTTGATAATATGTCAGTCTGCCAGTATGTCAGTCAGTCGGGCCTACAGATTTTTAAGTATAGATGATCAGAAATCAGACTGAGAACTCGAAAAAGACTCGAATGTAATGAAAAATTTCATCAATGCTGGTTGGGTTAGATTCTGATTGAAATAGTCATAAATTCGCTCGTTTTCTAATCATAAATCATACTTTGTCGCAGAAATTGGTAACCTGTGTTGAGTTTGATGGTAGGCCGCTCTGTTGGTTCTGTTATATTCTCAGTTGCAGTTAAAACATGTTTGTCTCAGCTGTTCTCCGACGCGTTTCGACAGATTTCCTGCCTTGTTCAGGTACCTTACCTGCTTCTCTTCTTGATAAGACGTTTATAACCAGTTTCGACCAGGGAATCAAACCAGAACCAGAGCCGGATCCGTATACCGAAAAGAACCGATTAACACTCGAAACTAGAACCAGAACCGATATTTAAAATTTAGTGTATACCGGTATCTGAAAACCGATATTCTTGGAACCGAAAAGACCGAAAAAAACTAAACGTTGTACCGGTACAGTTTCGATTCTGAGCAACAATTAGACTGCAAAGCTAGCACTTGGTTTGGGGGACTTTATAGTTTGGTTAAATCGTATCCTTTAAAAAAAACAGTCTGCCTTGTCAAATCTTTTGTAGTGAGACATAGAAAAATTCGAAACCAGTCTCTATAAAAATGTTGCATCCTGTTTTCTTTGATTTTCATTATTATGTCGTAATAATCTTCGAAGAAAAAGCTCTGATCAAGTCCGCAAACATCTGAAATTCTGAAGAAGGTTCGGTCTGGGGGTTCAGAAACGTTGGAAAGTGTTAAGTTCGCTTCTCAAACTGGTTCCTTGACTTATCGAACCTGACGTTATGTTTCGAAGCTTGGTTTATGAATTCTGATAAAGTTGAGATATTTTTTGACAAAAAAAAAAGAAAACAAATTATTAGTAAGGCAGCAGCTTTCAGCTAACGAAGATATTAGTAATCATTCATTATCAAAGCTTTATAAGCTTGTGCTTGGACTTTAAAATGAAGAGCGTGCCGCACGTTCTATGTAGATCAATAAATTTGATTTGATTTGCCATTTATCAACTTAAATATATTTCTTCTAGATGTCGTAATATGCAGTTTGGATATCAATTTAAAAAGATAATGCTCCGATTCAGCACTATAAAATAATTTTTAAACTGTCGAAATATTGTGATTATTTTAGAAGCTATGAAAAAAACTTACTAAAAATATTCTTTGAACCGAACCTTTTTAAAAAGAAGAGGATAATGAAGAGGAAGGCGAGGTTCGGGAGGATCAAAATTTAATGGTATTTAACATCATAATTTTTCCTGATAAATAAACCAAATAATTTATATTTTTCCTGTCCATACCGTACAGGAACCAAATACCGAAATAATATCAGAACTAAAACAGAACCTTTTACCGAAACTTAGGAACCGAAATACGATTCAGTTTGATTCCCTGGTTTCGACTCATTTTCGAGTCACGGATACATAACTCTCAATCCAGAACCGTTTCATCATCATTGAACCGTTTCAAATGTGGTTCTAAACCATTCTATATGAGCTATAAATAGTTCAGTTTTAGTAAAAATTTGATTTAAAATTCTTCTTAAGTCAAACTATGATTCAAGCAACATTTCAAGTCTCTGGCTTTATATTTACAGTTGAACAGAACCTAAAAAGCGTGACAAATGTCAGGGTGTTGCCGCTTAACACGCATTACGGCTCCTGGGGGTAAGCTGTAAATCTGGGAGGGAGCGTGCTAATTGAGCACTTAGGCCAAATTCAAAAATTGGCCTTTGGGATGCCTCAAATGGACCCAAAGGTGCCTGTTGGTGGCCCCAAGCTCAGTGTGCAAAATGCTCGAATCTCGGTACATTGTAGTATGCCTCACAAACTAGGGACTATTGCGCTGGAGGACTCGAATTAGAGCAGACTACAACTTCTAAAAGGCATCAATATTTTGGAGCGCATCAAAAAATGGATCGGTAACATTGGAAACTAAAAAGTTTATGGGGTCGGAAATAAATATTTCTAAGCGTTGCAAACTTCTGGGCAAAATTGTAAAACCCCTTGCAAGTAAATAAAAACAGATGGGATCCTAAACCTTCTGGTGAACCCTGGCTGAGTCTGAGAGATTTGTATCGTCATTTTACAACTTAACCCTACAATTTTTGGGACATTAATGATCTTAAGAAAGAAGAATCAAGTTCATTTTTGAACCGAATCTTTTTAGAAAACCAGAAAGTTCGGTTTGCCCACAGCATGAAATCCACCAAAGCGTAAACCAAATCGGATATAAGGGGTTTGATTCTGTATTTTATTTTGTACATTTTGCGTTTTCATCTTGGCAAGTGGTTTTAGTTCATTGCTGTACTCTGGTTGCCTTTTTGACCTTTCCATCTATCTAATGATTAATATTCTTTTTTGATTTCCTGGTTCATTAAAATTAAACAACTCACAAACTCGTTGTGTTATTGGTATTTTTGCGACTGAGTGTATCGGTTGATCGTCTGTCAGAGTGGTTGTTTCTGTATTGAGCGGCACAAGATACAACGAACAAGGTCTCTTAGCACTTCAGTGTGTTGCTGTAACTTGACGCGAAAGCAACAGCGCTTAGTCCTAATGAGGTATGACCAGCTCTCAGCTAGCTCTCTGTTCGAACTTGCATCTGAGCTTTCAGATAAAGGCATCAGCTTACAATGCTAGGTTGCTGGCTGTACTTTATTGGTTGTATCATGCCTTGTTCGTTGTATCATGGGTATTGCTCTCGCTCCCTTCTTTGCAAAAGCAACGGCAAACGACGTTAAGTTGTTGTCGTTATCTCAAGAGAGAGAGAGCGAAATAAAAAGAGTGTTTTTGGGGTGATTCCATCAATACTAGCTCTCTGCTTGTACAAAATTTGGATAATCTACCCCCAAAGTCTAAAATCGGCTGAATGTAACTTTTCAGTTTTTCACAATTTTTTGGAAAACCACAAAAATTTTAGAAATTTTTTAGTTTATCCTTTCTTTAGTTTCATATTGTTCCCTTCTTTACTTTCCATCTTCCCCCTGCTTTCTTCATCTACTCACCGTGACAGCCAGCGCTTGAGTATATGCTTATTGGGATCCAGCATGTAAACATCCACCGCATTATCGAATCCCTTCAGTTCGGTTGTGATGGGTATCGCACGGAATCGCACTGTCTCACCCTCCATATACAGGGGTTTATCCGTTTGCACGAATATCGTCATGGATCGCTGCGAGAAATCCAATTTGGTCTCATTGAGGAAAGCCACACCACCAAACACATTCTGAAAGAAACCCTCCACACGTAGCTTATAATCTCCGGTCACACTTGTGGGTGGTATGCGCATCAGTAGGGTCTCTGGCACTCCTTCCTTCACATCCTTGGAATCACCGCTAATCTGTACCCCATCACAGGAGATACTCGCATGCACCGTAATGGGATATTGAGCCTGTAGAATGGATACGGAAACCTGATAAATCAAACCAGGTCGTACCATACGTGAGGCCACTATAAAATAGGTGGGTTCCCGCGAGTGTAGAGTCTCCAGAAAGGTGGCCTTGACATTGTAGGAAGATTTGCCGCGCGTTAGACTGGGCTCCTCATAGCCGGCACCCTCCAAACGCTTGTTGTAGTCGTTATCTCGATTCGACAGATCATTGTATCCATTATCGATGGGTCGATAGGGCAGACGCTCGTTGGGATTCAATTGGGGATTCAAAGGGTCTGCTCCGTACTGTAAAGGATTGTTGTAGTCGAACTGTTGTGGCTGCTGCTGTTGCTGGGTGGGCACAGCAGAGGTGGGAAATTGCGGTTGCTGCAGTGGCTGATTGTTGTTGAGATTCCGATTGTAATAGTTATCCCCCTGGCCAGCCACCAGGCGGCAGCCAGCGGCAAGCACTAGCAGAGCTTGCCACATCATTGAGTAGAATGTTGTGGACTGCTGGGAAGAGAAGGGAACGGATGAATGAATGAATAAGTGAGGGAGTCTATAAATAAGTGGTTTAGTTTCTTTGGGTTTTGTGGATTTGTTTTCCGCGTGCTGTGAACAAGAGAACAGCAAATCATTAATGAGGGCGCCGTTTATTTAAGGTATTTTTAGAAGGAACAATTTGCAGGAGGAGGAGGAGGAGGCGGCACAACCACCTTAGAGCCATGTCACATCTTTAAGTAAAATGTCATTCAAGTGGGTGCGTGAGCAATTAGTCTTTTGAAGATGGGGGGGAAGTATATGTGGACCACTGAGAGATTTGGTCTCACATTAATAATGCTTAAGGCAGAGTCCGGGTAGTTTCAAATCCTCAATAATTTATGATTCCAGTTGCTGGGGGAAATGACTTTTTAAAGATGCGACAACTTGTCACAAATTGGAGTACAGGGAACCTTGCCGAGGTGCTACTTGTTGGGAACCAAAAAGACTTTGGAGTGGTATTATAATGACTAAATTTCCAGCTACAGGAAACATCAGTCAGAGAGTGACAATCCTTTTTTTGGTTTTCAATTTAGCGTCCCCAACATCGGCCAATTAATATATATTTTTTGGCAGAGATTTCCCAAGATAAGATCAATGTTTTTCCTGACAACTTTACCTTTGTACCTGCAAAGTACGATCAACTTTGCATGATGACGTTGAAAAGCACTCAAAGCTCCGTCAAAATAGGAACAAACCCTTCCGAGCCTTTTGATACCAAAAGAGGTCTTAGGCTGGGTGATACCTGATCGTGTGACTGCGCCAGTGCCCAAATGCCAACAGATATGACACCTTCTTTAATAAAGATGTAATGCTACTCACATTTGCCGATGATATTGACATTATCGGGAAAACCGAACGGGCGGTAAGCATGGAGTTTTCAGGCAGTCGGAACTGATAAATTTAGCGGTAAACGAGAACAAGACAAAGTACCTAGTATTTTCGAAAAATAAGTCCACGCGTCCTTGACAATTTGCTACAATGGGAGAGTACAACTTTTAAGTTGTAGAGGACTTTGTCTACCTCGGAACGATGATAACAGGCTAAGAAGAATCACGCCTGCAAGGAGGGGCTCAACTGCTATTACGGGCTCAGCAGGGAATTGAAGAGCAGAGACTTCGCTCGAAGAACGAAAATAGCGTCCTACAATATGGCGCAGAAGCATGGGTAATATCATCAGCGGATCGAGCGAAAGATTCTTCGGAGCATTTATGGACTCGCTCCAGCAACAAGGGTCTGCAAAAAGGAATGCGAAAGAACTGGGACAAGGCAAGGTGGGACGACCACCAGCCAGCTCGCACTGGGGGCATTAGTGCCAGGGGCCCAGACAGTCAAATGGTTGTGATGCCCAATCAAGAAGAAAAAGAGAGATTTGCAAATTTTGGTAAAAATCGGATGACTAACTAGCTTTAAGTTAGAAAAATGTTTGATTTAATTGCTAGCGTTCTTAAACTCTGAAAAACATTTGCAAAAGAGTGTTCATGGTGTCACCTTCTAATTTGAAATCGTTTTCCAACACTGATTACTGAACTAGTAAGTACTTACAACTGATCCAAAAGGTGGCAACTCTATAAAGTTAGTTGCTTTCTTAGAAAAAGCAAAGAAGATTTAACATAGAAGCACAATTTGCCACGTCGAAAATTGTTTACTCACACTTGCGCTCTCTGGATATATTTTGGTCAGCTGGTCAGGGCTACTTACGCTGGATTAGAGCCGGCCACCCATAGCTACCAGAAAGCGAACTCAATCGGGTTCTTACGTGCGCCTCTTGATTAGGTGAATTGGTGAGCAATGAATTGCAAGTAAAACGGCTGTAGTCTTGGAAGAGCTCTCTTGTTAACTAACATAAGCGCACTTTTCTGTCCATTAGGGCTGCACTGCTCTGGATACATTTGGGAATATGTCCGTCTCGCTCTAACCTTGATTCCATTATTTATTATACACTTGAAAAGTGTATTATAATTTTGCCCAGAAGTGTGCAACGCATAGAAGGAATCATCTCCGACCATATAAAGTATATATATTCTTGATCAGCATGACGAGCTGAGTCGATTAAGCTTTGTCCGTCCGTCTGTCCGTCTGTCTGTTTCTACGCGAACTAGTCCCTCAGTTTTGGAGCTATCGAGCTGAAACTTTGCACAGAGTCTTCTTTTTACTGCACGCTGCTAATATGTCGGAACCGACCGGATCGGATAACTACTTCTTGTAGCTGCCATACAAATGTTCGGTCGGAAAATGGATTTTAGTGAGAAAAACTGTTTTGCTCTCAATATAACTGCTCTTAAACACGGTCATGGGTAATATGTAATGTTTTTAAGCTGATCTGCGAAGTTTGGTCGAAGTCGCTAACCGTTGAGACAAGCTATTTCAAGTGTATCAAAACTTCGGTAAAGACGAAGTTAGCTTTGCCTTTCTCGTTTTTCTATTCTTTATCTAAAAATCATTCGTTAGGAATAATCGGACAAACGTTTGGAATTATTCTTAGCCAAAGGACTGCAGAAATCCTGCAAGATTTTTATCTCAGTAATTTTAAATTACATAGATATGACGTTGTTGTTACAGTTTTAAGCGCGCCTACAACCAGGGAATCAAACCTGAACCGTATACCGAAAAGAACCGATTAAAACTCAAAACCAGAGCCAAATTTTTTTTTTTTTTTTTACGGTATCGAGAACCGATATTTTTAAAACCGAAAAGAACCTAGACGTTGTACCGGTACAGTTTTGGTTCTAAGATATTTTTTCTAATTTCCATAGCTGCCCACCGTCACTTTGTCATCGCTATATTCAGAGCTGCTAGACCTCGAAAGAGCGTCATCTCTAACTGCGAAAGCTGTATAGGTGAGAGAGTGACAACAAATATTGATCTGTCTGTGCATGTATGTTTCTGTGCAGAAGACGCGGTAAATTTTTATGATCTATTCTATTTCTATTCGTGTTTGTGCTGCGAAACCGCATATAGCAATTAATTAGTTTATGAATTGCAAGAAAACCTGAACGATCGCTTAAAATGCCAAGGTCAAAAACAAATGTGTATCGGCAGTATTTTGCCTTTGACAAGTGTGGACAAAAAATTAAGATAAGTTTGATATTTACGAATTTACTTTCAGAAATACATTTATATTTAAATGCAGTTAGAATGAAATATTTAAGCTTCGAGATTTTTTGTGGGGCCATCCTTTTTTCAAAATACATAATTATTTCGTACATTTGAATTTCGTATGTGAATTTTTGCATGCATGTACCTTAGACCGGACATTTCTCCATAACGATTTTCAACATGTGAAGATCTTTGCACAACATGGCTGAAAAAATCCGGTATAATTTATAAAAGAATTTATCAAAAATCCAAAATCAGATATTCGGATCGTTTGATGGCCTCAGAAGGCTTTAAGTGATCAAAATTTCCCCTTATTTGGTCTTGGGGCACGTCATAGTAGGCAAAACAACAGTTTTGTCAAAATTTTCAAAACAAATATTATACAAGTATATTAGTCCATTTATGAAAGCTAATCTCAAACGGACGTAAATTGATAATTATTGCTGATTATGGATAATACAAGAAGAACGTATGACTGCCCCAGTTTTTTTTGTTTGTTCTCCCAGTTCTTTCTACCATCAACTGGAGGTTATTGAGGTGCTGTTTTGTAATTTGCTCTAGCTTTCTTTGATGATGGCATAAAATCAGGAAAACGGGAAATGGTGCAGGCATTAAATAATGAAGTCACTGGGCTAAGTGAAATTAGGCTTAAGTGCAAGTACGATATCGATTCGATTTGAGTGAGTTTTTTATTCAATTAATTTTATTTTAATATTCATACTTCCATATCAACAGAGAAATCATTTTCCGAAGTGATAACGAAGAGCTGTGTGAAATTTTCCAAGGGTTTGAAATTTCAACGGAGTTTTTAAATGTGACCGAATATCAGTGATTGATTCACCCCTGAATATTTAGGAACTCAGTCCATGCTGAAGTATTTAAAGGTTTTCAATGATGTAGCAGAAAGAAGTGTCAAGCTAGTGGAAGACTTTGTTGGAATTATTTGCAAGACAGGCCAATCGCATCTCCCACATTGCGTTGAAAAGTCATCGGGTGTTCGCGAATTTTTAATGAAAAACTATTTCGTAAAGGTTTAAATAGTTTGTTTTTTTTATATATATAAATTATATGATATTATTTTATAATATAAATAAATATTTATATTTATTATTTATTAAAATTTATTTATTGGGAAATGTGGGATTGCGGGATTATATTTTTTTTTTTATCTTTTTTAATTTATTTTTAAAATTATTTAATTTGTGGATGTTAATTTTATTTGTATTATTATTTTTTAATTTTTATATTAAATATAGATATTTGGTTATAGAGTACGTTTTATGTTTTTTTTATATATTTAATTATAATATGTGTAGTTTTGATCCACCCGGATTAATCTTTTTGTAATTTTATTTTATTGTTATATAATAATTAAGTACGAGAGGATGGCTGGTTTTGTATATTATTTTTTTTTATTTAATAAAATAATTATTTTTTTTTACACGGTGGTTTGGAATTTTAAATATTTTAATAATAAATAATTTATTTTATATTTTATATTTTTTTTTTTTTTTTTTTTATTTTATAATTTTTTTAATTTTTTTTATTTTTAATTTTATTATTTTAATTTTTTTTTATTTTTTTTTTATATT